>CAUYRT010076500.1:0-59425 GCA_963574885.1 Lepilemur ruficaudatus
ATTAACAGTGCATGCTTTTACTTTGTAAATGTGGTGCCAAATCCCTGTTTGCCATTGTTTTTGCTGTAGCAATGTTAACTGTAGTAATCCTTAGTCAGTATGTTCTTTTGCTAAAACTGTTGCATTTTGGGACTTTTTCCCACTTTGTTGTGTGTACAGATTTTAATCTGTTTTAGCTGGCAGCAGTATTAAAATGCTGAGTAAAGAGCCCAGGTTTCCTCCCCTTTGTAACTAGTCTTTTCTGGAAATACTGTCTTCTGTTTCTTTTTGCCCCTGCTGAGTGTGCTTTGGCCTTTGTTTGAGAATGGGTTTAGGCAGAAGGATTTCCTGAAGGTCTAGTCCTTTGGTGTAATAGTATTGTTGAATCTTGGGTTTATGTCATATCTATGTACAGGTGACATGTAGTCATAATCCATTTTCCAGATTTACATTTTGCTTATGTGGAGAGTATATTCACCTAGCCTGCAGGTCCTTTTGTATAATGTACAGCAAATGTCGTTAAATACTGAATAGGAAATGGCAAATGAAGAAAGTGCATATTGGGGAAGGCAAATGAAGAAAGTGCATATTGAATATTTCAGATCAGTAGTTTGAGCAGTGCCTTTTGGAATCCAATCGTTTTGGATTGGATTCCATTTCATCTTTTGATGTGACCTTTTGCTAGTTAAAGATAAAAAAAAAAGGTTGGTGATTATCAAAACAAAGCGAGTCACGGCAGTTCAGTGCCTTTGTTGGTAGTTTTTTTTTTATTCTTTAAATCATAACTATGCAGATGGCATAATTATTACCTAGCAGAATTTTCTTTAGGGATGAGAAAATTTGATCTGAAAGAAAAAATTATCATCTTTAATTGGTGATTGAATTAACACCCACAATGTAATAGGGTTGATAGTTCTTATTCATTTCGAATATATCTTTTCCTTATTGTTTTCTGTAATATAGGATCATCTACAAATGAGAACTTGTGGATTATTGTTTTCAACTATAGTCTTTTTATACTCTGGGCTAATGGAATGGTGTTATTGATAATCTAAAATAACAAATAATCCAAAAAAATTAATTTTACTTTGAAATGCATTTCGTATTTTCATTTGAACGTGTCTATCCGATATGTTCATTTTTTTAGCCCTTCTGTTAATGAAAAATAGTAGTTCCCCACTTTTCTGCCTCTATACCATTTACATTTGTTCTCTATTTTCATGAAGATCACCCCTTACTCCACCATCCCAAATAACTTATCTAAATGCACATTCCTTGAGGACACAGGGAGGCAGTTTAAAGCAGTGGTTTTCAAATATGAGTTAAGTAAAAATCACTTGGACTGATATCAGAGATTGACTTGGCTGGTGGGCTGGCAATCTATAATTTTTAAGAGGGGATTCTGTTATCAGCTAGGCTTATAAATCACTAATTTATATTTGAGATAAAAGATCTTTTCTTATAACAGAGTCAGAATGTGGGATGAAACATCAGTTTTACTTAACTTGAAAAAAAAGGATTGATATTTGTAATGAAAGAAGCTAAAAGTTGCCCTGTGTGTATTCTCTAGAGAATGCTGGAGATTTGTGATGGATAATGTTTCAGAATTCATGTGGACAGGCTTTGGACCATCTAAGAAGCCATCATATATGAGAAAATTAAAGTTTAATGAATATAGAACAACAGTAAATAGACCCTAGTAGGAAAGATTAGGACAGTAGCTTTATTTTGTTGACAGCCACATGTTTTCCTGATTAAAACCTGGGGCAGTATAATTGCCATTCATTTGTCCCTATGTAAAGAGGAATTACTCTCCTGAATGAACAGTCTTCCCTAACTTTAAGGATGCAGACTTGCAGCAGATTCCACCTCCTGGTGTGAAAATTCCAAAAGCCTTTATGATTATTCGATTATTCCTAAGTGGATCTTGAGATGACATTTGCATCTTGGACTGTTAGAATTCTAAATCTCTAGTTCAGTATATCATTTTATTATTTTCACTGATGTATTATTTTTCACAAGATGCTTCAATCTAAGAATAGATGGACTAAATTTTTTAAAAACTATTTTCTGGCCTTGTTTTTTAATTCTCGTATGTATTCTGTTTGTGTTATATGGACATTTTAGGCAATTTAAAAATAACTGCTGGTTTTTCTTAATTCATTCACTCACCCTATATTCTTTTTTTTTTTTTTTGAGACAGAGTCTCACTCTGTTGCCTGGGCTAGAGTGCCATGGCGTCAGCCTAGCCCACAGGAACCTCAAACTTCTGAGCTCAAGTGATCCTTCTGCCTCAGCCTCTTGAGTAGCTGGGACTACAAGCACATGCCACCATGCCTGGCTAATTTTTTCTATATATTTTTAGTTGTGCAATTAACTTCTTTCTATTTTTAGTAGAGACGGGGTCTTGCTCTTACTCAGGTTGATTTCAAACTCCTGACCTTGAGCGATCCACCTGCCTCGGCCTCCCAGAGTACTAGGATTACAGGCATGAAGCCACCACTCCCGGCCTCTCTCCCTATATTCTTATATCCAGGCCACTATTCTCAGACTTGTAGCTGTGACTTTCTTTGGACATTGCTTACTTGGCCTGACTAGTTACTTCATATATAGTATTTATTCATTAGGTTAGCATGTGTAACATAGTTCTGGATTTACCTGTTACGGAACTCCTTGCTGTATTACAGTTACATGTAAGGTAAAGTCAATCTTGCATTCCAATTAATAACCTGCCATTGATTGATTTTTTTTTTTCCCTTTTAGATGTTCAAAGAAATCACAGTCCTCTACTCATTTGAACAAACCTAAAACAGCACTAATTTCCTTCAGTCTTAGTACTTGTGGAATCTTCCCTTTTCATATGCAATACTGAAAAATTATCAGCTGGGCGGTGTGGCTCTGGCCTGTAATCCTAGCACTATGGGAGGCCAATGCGGGAGGATTACTTAAATTTAGGAGTTCAAGACCAGCCTGAGCAAGAGCAAGACTCCATCTCTATAAAAAATAGAAAAATTAGCCAGGCATCGTGGCACATGCCTGTAGTCCCAGCTACTCAGGAGGCTGAGGCAGGAGGATTGCTCAAGCCCAGGAATTTGAGGTTGTAGAGAGCCACAAAGACGCCACTGCATTCTACCCAGGGTGACAGAGGGATACTCTTTCTAAAAAAAAAAATTAGTTTGCTGGTATTGCAGGGTAATTACCGTGTTCTACTTCAGGATTCATAGTACAAATCAAGAGATCTGACCTGGACCAGCCACAGCTCTCCACATATTTTTATGACCATCATGTTTTATTATATTGCTGCCAACAATCACCAAAGAAAAAAAGGCTGTTTAGAGGCCTAAAAGTTGAGAGTTAATTTTGCTGTCAACTATCAGGGAGTAAAAGAAAGTTTTTGTGAGGCACTGGAGAACTTCCAGGATGGTCAAGATCTTTGTTCCTTTATTTTTGTTTAGCTTTTAAAATAACCGCCCCTCCCCCTGCCCCCTTAATGAGTTACTTCGAGGCAAGGGCAGTTTTTTTTTTCCCTGATAACTATGTCAGGCCTAGGCCTGGCCTGACCCAGGTTTTCTCAGGAACAAGATGTAATAAGGAATTTTATACAGTAGTAGATACCTGTGGTGCATGATGAATCTGTACAGGTTCCCTGGCTAAACTCTAGTAAACTAAAATGTCTTAGCCAGGTGTTTGGAATGTATATTTTTTAATAAATTCCTCAGGTGATTTTGATGGAGCCAACCTGGGCCAATATTTGGGGACAACTGAATAGGACCTAATACAGGTTGAGTAGTATCCCTTACCCGAAGCATTTGGGACCAGAAGTGTTTTAGATTTTGGATTTTTTCAGATTTTGGAATATTTACATTATATACTTACTGATTCAGCATCCCAAATTTGAAAATCTGAAATCCAAAATGCTGCAATGAGCATTTCCTTTGAGCATCATGTTGGCACTCAAAAAGTTTCTGATTTTGGGGCATTTCTGATTTTGGATTTTTAGGTTTGGGATGCCCAACCTGTATTAAAGATCAACACAAATTAAAAAATAATTTCAACACAAACATGACCTTAAAATCACTAGTGAATGACAAGTTATTTTTCATTTGCCAATAAGAAGTACATTTAGTACATAGCTTAGTTAAGGAGACTTCCACCAAAAATTAGTGAGGACTGCTTGGTCAAAAAATAATCCTACATTTTAGATACAGAGTATTTAGTTTTTATATAAAATTAAGACAAAACAAGAAACTTGGAGTATCCAAACATTTATTTTTATTTCATTTATTTCACTGCACTTATGCAGTGAAAACTAAAAGGTATACACCTTTCATTAAAAGAATATCTTGTGACAGAGGTAACTGTATATGTAAATAACTGTAGTATTTATTTACAGTTGGTGGATAAAGCAAAGCTAGCTAGCTCTAAACTTTGGAGTGAAAGTCAAATTTTTGAAATGGTTTGGGAAGGGGTATAAAGCGAATGATTGAGTCAAATGTAAAAATCTTTGTATGCCCAATGCTAATGTTTTCTTTTCCTGGAATCCAGTAGGAATCACAAGGTAGCAGAAATAAATATTAATATATATTAATACACTGCTGGAATACACTAAGCGTATTAGCATTTAGTAAACTGTAAGATCTTTGATAGTTGGAATATTAAGTTTTGTATAACCTGGTTTATCTATCTCCTCCTATCCTCTACCTCCTTCCCAAAAATACTCCTTGGGTTATCCAGACATTTTGCCTAAGAGGCTTAAATTATAGGTAAGAGAGATTCCCAGTAGACAACAAAACAAGAAATTACCTTTGTTTCTATTTACCCTTGCTCATGTAGGATAAAGGCCCTGGGACCTCTCAAAATCTTATGAGGTTGGAGAGTTGTTTGGAGAGCTGGATTCCGGTCTTTTCTCTGCTTCCTACTAGCTATAAAATCTTGTGTAGGTCACTTTCAGTCTTATATCCCTCATCTGTTATCTAAAGATAGACTAGATTAAATTATTTCTTCCAGCTGTGATACTCTGTGGTTCTCATCAAGTAGAAATAACATACTTGAAAGTGCTTTATAAATGTTCTTTGTGATAACTCATGGTAATACTGCACTGCAAAAAACGTACTATCCTAAGGCAACACCAACAAATGTATTCATTGTAGCTGGCGGTCTTTTCACAGCATCACTTTGCCCATATTCATTGTGAAGACCTGAAATGAAGTTGAACTATAAATTGCTTTAAAGTTTGTAAAGCAGGGTGGAAAGGTCTTTGCTTTGTTTTACATTTAAATCCGTTCTCTATTTTCTATTCGTACTAGTGCTTACTTTTTCATGGGCAAAAAGCAGAAAAGTTTTCTTCTTCAATCTCGAGTATGTCTGTCTGACCTCACAGAAACGTCTTCACGCTTTTACCTAGCAGGACCCCACCAGAGGCTCTGTCACACTTGCAGTGCCTGGCCCAACACCGAAGTCCTGCTGGAATCTGTGCTCCGGGGGCTGTGCCGGGTAGAGAGGGCAGTGGGAGGTAAGAGCTCTTCACCCTTCACCACCTTCTCCACCCAGCATGGCCGGCACACTTTGGTCTACGGCACATCTCCAAGCTTAGAGTGGGTTTTCAATGTGTTATGTCTCACCCTAGGAATGGGAGGGAATACTCTGATTTGGACTATTTGGGGTACATGTGAGTTTTATTATCAAAGTAGGAACTGTTACGTGTTAATGTATCTTTACATAGCATTTAAGACTGAATTTTTATGCTGCTTTTATCCATCCTTTATCCACAGAAAATATAAAAGCAAATTTCCAATTACAGTGTATTTTTTTCCATTTCTTAACTTACGATAAAATTTACCATCTTAACAATTTTTAAGTATACAGTTCAGTGGAGTTAAATACATTCACATTGTGGCACAACCATCACCACTATCTATCACCGGAACTGTTTTTCATCTTTGTAAACTGAAACTCTGTACCCACTAAACATTAACTCCCCATTCTTCTCCTTCCCCCAGCCCTGGTAACCATCATTCTACTTTCCGTCTCTGTGAATTTGACTATTTTAGGTAACCTCGTGTAAGTGGGATCATACAGTATTCGCCCTTTTGTGTCAATCATATTGTATTTTTGTAAGAAAAGAAAAAAACTGTCATCAGATTTATGTGAAATGTAACCTAATTTATATTTGGTTTATTGTTAGCAGTGTCTCTTCAATCATGCTATGCTAGGAAGTACATTATAGTCTCTGCCCTTTAAGGATATGAGCAGGAAATTATACTTTCAACAAGCAAGCAAACTTATTTATATTTTTGTGATTGTATGTCATTTTCACATTTCATTCTGAGATCTCTTTGTCTTAGTTTAGAGATGGTTTTGTCAAATATCCATGATTTAGAGATGGCATAATAACTAAAAAATAACCAAGAATTTGATTGGGAAGGGGAGGAGCTTAGAAGAATGGGAAATTGACTTTGACTTTATAGTGTATGGTAGGCTGTTGGTAGCATAGTGTCACAACTGACTTTGGACTCAGAAGATCTGTTTTGGAGTTCTAGTTCTGCTACTTTCTAGCAGTATGATCTTAATGAAGACACTCTACCTCCCTGGGCCTCACTTTCCTATCTATAAATTGCTAGTGATGGGCCTAGAGTATTTTTCAGTTCCTTCTAATTTTAGCCTTCTAAGAATTAAGGTTGTAGTACTAGAAAATAGGGTTGAATATTTGTTTCTGACCTTGTTACAAAAAACAATTTCTGATGGCTTCTAAAGGTAAGATTCAACAGTACAGGGTGAATTTAAAATGAGGCCAAAGAAGAGAAAGACAGCAAGGTATATGACTTAATTTGGGTTTTAATCTTTCTTACAGCCAATTTTATACAGAGAACTTTTCATGAACGCAGTCAGAGTGTCCATGAGATAAAAATAACCTAAGTTAAAAAACAGCTGTAGAATGTGTTGCTTTAAGTGCTGTTTCACCCTCCATCCTCTAAGATGAACTCTTTACAAAGTGTTCATATAAGGTGGCCTGTGTGAATTTGTTTATAAACCAATTAAATGTTGGGATATCTAGCAGAAAAAAAGAAGAGGAGTAAAATACAACCCTGTTGTATTCTACTAGAGATTTTTAATTAGTCTGCCAGAAGACCTGTTCCACTGGCTCTGCTTTCATACTAGAACTATAGGGTAGGTTCTGTGTGAACATTGATAAACAAAGAAGCTGTGTTATGCTTTTATAGTTTGGCCCATAACCAGTTTCCACCTAGATTCGAAGAACAAGGAAGAGGTAATAAAAAAGGCAGCAATCTGTTCCTATTTGAGGTTAGGTGTGGCAGTCCTATATGGAGATGGGATAAATGGGATAAATTATGTTCGGGGACTGAATAGAAAAGATCCTATCTGTAGTGACAGTTCTTAACCTGGGATTTCATAGCTCCAGAGAGTTTAGGGGTAGAACTGTATTTAGTATGCTGGTTTTCTTTGTAATTCTCTAAATTTTATTTTATGCATTTTGAAAAGAGGTCCATGGGTTTCATCAGATTGCCAGAGGGATCCATGATACAAAACAGACTCAGAACCCCTATATGTTGAGTTAAAGTGAACGGGTTAGTGATGGTTGGACCATGCCATTCAGAATAGTCCCTAAACAGCTTTTTTTTGTTTGTTTATTTGCTTGTTTTGAGACAGAGTCTCACTCTCTCACCCTGGCTAGAGTGCAGTGGCATCATCATAGCTTGCTGCAACTTCAGACTCCTGGGCTCAAGCAATCCTGCCTCAGCCTCCCAAGTAACTGGGACTACAGGCATGTACCACCATGCCTGGCTAATTTTTTCTAATTTTAGTAGTGATAGGGTCTTGCTCTTGCTCAGGCTGGCCTTGAACTCCTAAGCTCAAGCAATCCTCCTGCCTCAGCTTCTCAAAGTGCTAGGATTACAGGCATGAGCTGAACAGCTCTCAAATGTAGGAAGTCTTGCCTAGGATTTTTCTTTGCCTTAAGTTTTTTAATTGGCAGTAGCCAGAGTAGTTTCTCTGGTAATTCTCTTGGTTTCTTTTTAGGGAATCAGAAAGAGTATTAAAGGACTCTAATTTTAACAGCTACAAATTTATGCAATGTTATTTCAAGCTCATATGGCTTTCTGGTATTAATACTGCTAGTAGCAGCCTAAGTGTGAATGGATATTTCTGGCAAGGAGGAGATTTTCATTTTAATTGACATTTTCTTTTATATACTAAATCTTGGATGCCAAGAGCTCTCCTCACTAGTAGCTGTAAGTGCTAAATCTATACTTGCCTTCACCACCTCCTGTCAAGATAAATACAAGCTTCATTTCCCCTCAAAGGAGTTCAAAGGAATAATTTACTTGTTGGCCTGTTTGGGAGAGATGCCAGGACTACAAGGACCCAGCTGCAAAGATTTTCAGTGCTTAAAACAGGCTGAACTGTCTTTTGCTCTCCTGAAACATGTAGCAGTTGAAATGAGAATTTTAGAATTATTCTAAATTCTATGATAGAGAAGTGGCAGCCATAAAATCATTAGTACTTTAAATGGTAGTTTGTTCATGTCCCCTAAGTTTATTCAGAAAGTATTTTGTATATCTGAGAAACATTTATAGAGAGAAAGGAAACTCAGTTGGTTTGACAGCTTGGGGGACAGAAGGATAATCTGTGCTTAATAAAAATGATCAGGCTGGGCACGGTGGCTCATGCCTATAATCCTAGCAGTCTAGGAGGCTAAGGTGGGAGGATCACTTGAGGCCAGGAGTTCAGGACCAGCCTGAGTGAGACCCCATCTCTACAAAAAAAATAGAAAAATTGGCGTGCACCTGTATGCCCATCTACTCAGGAGGCTGAGGCAGGTGGATCACCCAGGAGTTTGACGTTGCAGTGAGTTATGGTGATGCCACTGCACTCCAGCCCGGGCGACAGAGTGAGACCCTGACTCAAAAAAAAAAAGATCAGTTTTGGATGTGTACCTTAGAATCTAATAAACTCATATCCCCTATTCAGTGATCTAAATCTCTGAACTAAGGCAATAGAGATCTGTTAGTAAAAGGAGTGGTAGGTTTATTGAGGTTTTGTTTATAATAGTTTTTTGCAGAGTGTAGGGAGGTTTGCCGGTTTTCTTGGGTAGTTGGGATAATTTATTCTAAAAACCAGGTGTTGAATTTCATAAATGGCAGCATTTATATAAGATTTCTTCCTGTGACTCTAAACACAACAGCTTTTATGTGCCTTCAGTTATGTATGTGCACCTCAGAATAACCCTGTGAAGTAGGCAGGGAAGTTATCTTCATTTTATAGTTGGGGCCACTCAAGTCTCAGAGGAATGAAGTATTTATATTTTTGTATTAAGTTGCAAAACCAGTACTAGAACCTGGGTCTTTTGATTCCTGGCCTTGAGCTCTTTAAACTGCACTAGCTATCCCACTTTAAAAAGAAGGTATGAGACACAGTTGCAGTCATGCATACTCAATCTCCAAAGGAGAACAGATTCATTCCTTGTGTCATGGTATATTGACAATAATTTTCTGCTTGAAATTATCCAGATTCCAATCCTGTTTATATTAACAGAATGTATACCTGAGAAATGGTGAGGATTAGAAGAGCCCGCAGTCCTTGAGGTTCTCTTTGATGATAATATCTGTAACTGCATCAAACACAAATTTGACATTCTGTGTGTCTGTAGCACAGGTCATGTGACTGTAGATTTCTTTGACATCTTTTCGCATATTCAGGTCAAGGAACTGGCTCTTGATATAATTCCCCGCATCCTCATAGGAGTTGTTCCCTGGTTTTCCAGAAAAATAATGAAGAAATGGGATAAATTAACCCTTAGTTGCTCACCTTTTAGGTGACTGACTTGATCCTTGAAATGTTGTGTTAGACAGCTGTAGCTGGAGACCTATTTTTGGAGGGAGGTTTCTCTCTTGTACTCCAGTGTCTCCCACTGGAATTGAACAGAGAAATTGAGAAGTGTCTCTATGTCTTAGCCTTGGGTTTCTGGTGGGTATCATTTGAACAGTCAGTGGCTCTCCTGCACTGAATGTCTGCTCTATCTGGACACATGAATTTAAACCCCATAACTGCTCAAGTTTCTCCTATAAGACAAGTTTCTTTATGTCGCGTTGGCCTAGGAAATGAGGCAATCACCAATCACTACTAAAAGACATTATTGTTGTCTCTAGCCCCTGACACTTACCATCATACTCTGGAAAACAAATGCTGAGATGGACTTTTTTGATTTTTTCCTCAAAGAGGTCCTTCTTGTTGAGAAAGAGGACGATAGAAGTAGCCGCAAAGAACTTGTGGTTACATATGCTGTTGAACAGATGCAAAGACTCATGCATACGATTCTAGTAAGAGGAAACACCATTGAAAATATCAGATTGGGCTTATAGGATATCTGTTTCCTGTTCTTGTTCCCCTTGGAAAGACCAGTGCTCCAAATGTAAAAGGAAGACGGGACAGCTATCTTCTTTTTAAGGTAGTGGAGTAAAGCCAAAAAGATGTGGGTTCATTCTAATCCCCTGTCGATCATCTTAATAGCTGTGTGACTTGGGGAAAATTACTGAGCTTTTCTGTGCCTCACTCAGTTTCCTTATCTCATAGGGTTACTGTGAAAGTTAAATGAGGTCACGTATGTATGGTATGTATGGTGTCCATGATAGTGGCTGGTTATATGCAGATTTTTAGCAGCCAGGGCACAGCTAAAGACTTTGACATTACATAAGTATTGTTGATCAAGGGTTGAAACCAGGCCCAAGTTAGCATGTGTTCATTTGCATCTCCAGGATGATTTTGATAGGCTTCTGTCATGGGATCCTGGCTCTCAGTTTGAATAGGAACATGATAGGGATACTTTGCCACATGGTGAGGGCTAAAGAATTTACCAATGCCATACCATAAGCGTTACTGCTCTCATTTCCTTCTCTGATTGCTACTCTGAGAGAGTGAGAAGTGGTACTATGTATCTGCAGAGGTTGCCCAGTCCCCCAGCCTACCCTGTTTTTAGGGAGCAGGCCTTGAGGGTCTTGAAGTATGCTATCAACTGACTAGGGCTCAAGTCTTTTTTCCTCTAATAAAGCAAGAACAATCAAATTTGTAGCCTTATTGTTAATACTTCCTGCAGAACCCTTTAAGATTTCATAGACTTCATGGTTAAAGATAGAAAAGTAAATAACCCTGTAAGACATTTTGGTTAGAAGATATTCAGAATGCTCTACTGTAAAGTTGTACTACTATTAATAAGAAGGAAAAGAGCTAAAGAGCAAGGGATAGTAGAGGAGTTTTATCTTTCATCAGTAAACTGTAGGCCTCCATTTATGAAGCAGATGCTTATGTGAAATTAACATCTTTCATGCCTGTGACATTCTCTATCTCAAAGTGAGAGAAGGTAACTGGCTGCACTCTGATACTTGTCCTGCAGAGCTCCTGTATTGTAGAATTCTACAGGTTACCACTCACCTAGTCAGTTGCCAGTTTAATTGGTATGTCAGAAACCTGGTCTGACAGTCTCCTTCCTCCTGTTGACACTCTACATTTTTAGGCTTCTAAAGTGAGCCTTCTATCATGTGGCATGAGGATTCACATCATATGTTGTTTGCTTTGCTGTCTTCATCTCCTTCCTTGGACAACTTGGGAGAGTACTAAGTGTAACTCCTTTGCATTGCCTAGGTGATGATCCCTTATCTCTTTAATACTCAATTCTTCTTATGAGCTTTGTGATGTCCAAGTGATACTTGGATGTCTAACCTGAGACCAAGGTTACTGTCAGTAAATCTGGAGCTCTAAGTTGCTCACCTAGAACCTACAAAAGAAGAGGTTTTTCTAGAGTTATTTGCATGAGACATTGATTGGTCTGCTAGAGGACTACTAGACTATCATTGTTAGCTGAAATTACCCAAGTTAGGGCATTGGAGTGACACAAGGCTTAGAGAAACAGTTGTGGGGAGAACTTGTTCTACCAAAGCTCCTTAGTGCAAAGGCCACTCACCACTTCGTCATCTTCGACTAGCACCATATCATAGGCACTGAGGGCTGCACAGAAAATGATGCAGGTGACTCCTTCAAAGCAGTGGATCCACTTCTTTCTCTCTGATCTTTGCCCTCCCACATCAAACATCCTGAGGGAAGAAGCAGCTGTTCTCATAGATAAGCCGAACATATGACCCACTTGCCTTTGGTGTTCACCCCAAAAGGTTGGGGAGAAGTAGGACAGTAATTTAGGTTAGGCTGCAGCAAAGACCAAGAAGCATGCCTATGCCTGTTTTGGGGATACCACACGTGTATCCGAGGTGCCCCAGGGAACCATGTACTCACCTGAAATTCAAGTCTTTGACGGAAAACTTGGTCTCGATGATGCCTGTGGTTTTGACTCTGGATCGTAGCACATCTTGCTCGTTAGGGAGGTAGTCAGGGTCTGTAATTCGTTCCAGTTGGTTTAGGTAGCTATAGAAAAGTGATTGGTATTGATGACAAATTTTCCACAGCCGAGGTAAAGGGTCTTACCGAAAGTCACACAGCTAATTTGGTGATAGAACCAGGAGTAGAATCCATATTGTTAAATCTAGGATTCTTTCCTTCAAACCCTCATGTCCTTAAGAAAGGAAGTAGGGGATGGGCTGAGGGACAAGCCCATTTGGGGCAGAGGTTCCATCTTATTTAAATCAAGTCAGATAAGTTTTTCTTGGGTTTTGCCTGACTGCAAGCCTTTCTAGACCCTTGAATGAGATTTAGTGGTTTAAAATAAAGGTGCTAAAAGTTTCATCAAGAGGCAAGATTGAAAGAGACTTTAGAGACATGAACCAGTGCAATGCATGGACTTTGTTTATATCCTGAATCAAATTGGGGGAAAACATTTAAGATAATTAGAAATTTGAACACTAATTAGGTGATATTTTATATTAAGGCATTAATGTTTAGACGTGATGATGACATTGTGATTTATTTTTTTAAAAGAGTCTCTTATAGAGATAAGTAATGACATTTTTAGGATGAAATTATATCTGAGATTTGCTTCAAAATAATCCAGTAGGGGATGGGAGTAAAATGAAATTAGCGTAGCCAGGAGTTGATAACTGTTGAAGGTAGATGATTTATTATATTATTTCACTTCTCTATGTGTTTGAAAGTTACTATAAAATAAACGGGGGGGCCGGGCATGGTGGCTCATGCCAGTAATCCTAGCACTCTGAGAGGCCGAGGTGGGAAGATCGCTTGAGTTCAGGAGTTTGAGACCAGCCTGAACAAGAGTGAGACCCCGTCTTTACTAAAAATAGAAAGAAATTAGCTGGACAACTGAAAATATATAGAAAAAATTAGTCGGGTGTCGTGTCGAGCGCATGTAGTCCTGGCTACTCAAGAGGCTGAGGCAGAAGGATCGCTTAAGCTTAGGAATTTGAGGTTGTTGTGAGCTAGGCTGATGCCATAGCACTCTAGCCTGGGCAGTAGCGAGACTTTGTCTCCAAAAAAAATAAAATAAATAAACGGGGAAGGTGGGGCAGGAGGAAGGCAGGTGTGAAGTGAGATGGCTGAGGAAAGGAGGGAGGACAACTAATTCAAGTGCCTACTGCATGCCAGGCATTTTCACATTTAAATTCTCATGGAAGCTCCTAAGCCTTCACATTTCATATCTCCATTTTACAGATTAAAGAAAAATTCAGGAGAGTTAAATAACTTGCCCAGGGTCAAGAGGCACTGTGGTGTATTGTGAAAAATACTCAGCTTTGTAGTCAAGGAGACCTGAATTCAAATCCTAGCTTCTGCTGTTTATCTATATGACCTTGGGCAAGTTAATTAACTTCTCTGAATCTCAGTTATTCCTCTATAAAATGGGGCTAATAAAAGTACTGTCTACCTTTAAGTCTTACTGTGTAGGTGGGTAAAGGGTCTTGAGACAGTGTTCATAATGCACCTGGCAGTGACTGGCCTTAGGGAGTGTTCCAGGGATGGTAAATGGTAACATTATTTCAAGATTAGGTGACAGATGGGAGTTAAACTCAGGTGTGACTTTGAAGCCCATGCTTGTCTGTGATCCCATACTGTCTGAGATAGGATTGATAAGCTATTGCTAATTCTTTTGGAGCCAACTTTGTTAAGTTGGTTCTCTCTAATCCCTGACCACCGTCCTTTGGTTTGCCCTGGCAATTTCTGTGTCCCCTGCTCTGGCATCCTGACATAAGATGCTCTAGGTGTAGGAAACTTTGATTTCTCCTTAGTTGCCTAAGTAGAACCTGGGTTATCAGCTAGAAAATTCTGCTCTGAAAGAGCCATCAAATTACATGCCTCCTGGGAGCGTGTGTGGCAGGACTGTAGGGCTATGTTATGGTTCTGAAGGAGAGGCAAAGTGTACAATTCAAGAGAAGAGGTTTGAGGGCAGCTAGACAGACCACCTCTGTTAAACATTTGTGTCTTCAGCTTTCTAGGCGGCAGTGCGTTGGTGTAAAGCAATACAGAGTGGTGGCAACTATGGCAGATATCCCTGTGGCCTTAAACTCAAACACGGTAAAACACTGCTCAACTCAATCCTAACAAAACAGATCTACAGGCTGAATTCAGTGTATGGATCTCCAGCTTTCAATGCCTGAAATTTAAGGCTGGGTGAGATTTTGCCTGGAAGACTGCTTAAGCGTCCTCATACCCCCTCCCCAGTCAGAGTCTTACTAAGATGCCGAGTCATTGAGCTGGTACTCTGCTGCTCTCTCGAAGCAGGCTTGCACCCCACCATCCTTCCACAACTTCCTGATGACCTCCACCAGCTCGGGAGGCATGGTTCCCTCCTCAATGGAGTCAGCTAGGTTGTTGAGCTGTCGCCCATCATCCTGTAATGCAGAAACCTGGCTGAAAAACTACACAGGGATAATAGCTTTCCAGGAGGCTTCTGGGAATACCGTTGAATGGAAAGCAATTTATATTGCTATCAAAGCCTGAGGTAGAGGCAGTCTCCAGTGAAGATTCTATCTAAGAAAACACACTAATTTTTGAGTGTGCTCCCCAGATGCAGAGGGTGGCAATATATCCAGCCCTAGGGTTCCTAGAGGATAGCAGAGGCCCCAGGTGCTTCCTCTCTGGGGTTTGTGGCTTCTATCCTTAGTCTGAAAAGGTAGTGCCATAAAACATGGGTCCCCTGCTGCAGGGAGACTGGGAGTTTCAAGGCCAGATTGACCTTCACTTTTGTTTTTTCAATGATTTAAAGCTAGAAAAAGGCCAATACTATAACTAGGGATTTAGCTTATGAAAGTTCCATGGTCAGGAGCCTAAGGGGAGCAATGTAAGTGGTAAAATAAGGCAAAAAGGCAGATAAAGCTGAGAATATTTATTATCAAGGTAGGAGTTGCTTCCTTCTCCAGAACTGAATAAAAAGATCTGAAGCTCAGCAAGTAGGATTTTAGTTACACAAAACCAATTTTCTTACCCATCTTCCGTCATAGTTTGTTGGCATCTGGTCTGTTTCTTCTCATTAGCCTTTCCTGCTTCCACCCTCGACCACATAACAATCACGTACCGCACAGCTTGGTTCAGCATAGTCGATTCCCAGTGTGGACATGGCCCGGATGATAGCCAGAATGGACTGCAGCACATTCCCGTAGATGATAGACTTGAACTCCAGGCATTCTTCTGGAGAATAGCCATCCTGATGGATGATCCTGCAAGGGGCAAACACCCAGTCTTTAGCTGGACCTGAGTAACTAGACCTAAAGGATTGGGAATCTGGAGTATTTAAAGGGTCATAAGATCCCCATCCCTCTGTTCTACTGCTGTCTCAAAGTGGATGGTTAAGGACAGGAGGTGTACAGATGAGGGACATTAGAATCAATTCCTGTATACCCTTATAGCTGAGTTCCTTGAGGCTAAAGAGCCTTTCACTCAGAACCTCCATTAGCTTCACCCTACCTGAGTCCTTTGGGGCTTTCTTTTTTCCTACTCACTTCATCTGTTTGACGATGGTGCTCTTTCCTGACTCCCCAGCACCTGAAAGAAGAAACGCTTATGCTTCCAATTTCCCCCAAGCTTCCAGGAGATAGCCTGTGAGAAGTCAGCCTCACTGCTTGCTTGGTAGTCTTGTGAGCAGAGAACACATAGGGATAATTGCTACCCTCAATGTCTGGCAGCCTTGAGCTCAGGCCATTCGACCTGGCCAGAGTTTCTTCAGCACTATTTACATTTTGGGCTGTTCTGTTCATCGTAGGATGTTTAGCAGGATTCCTGGCCTCTATCCACCAGAGGCCAATAATACCCCATTCTCCTCAATATGACAACCAAAAATATCTCCAGACATTTACAAATGGCCACTGGGGTCAAAATCTTCCTGCTGAGAACCACCAATAGATTCAGGGGAATTCCTTTACCTCATTTCTCCTCTCTGCCTGTTTTTGACTCAGGAGAGTGATCTCAGGGTCACACTGGAGAGAGCTAGATCATTTCACTGAAACACTATTGTCATCATTTTGCTGGTTCCCTTTATTGACTAAAATGTCCTAATGTTCTCATTTACACTCTGCTCTCTCCCATCAAAAACTCACATATCCTTCCACCCTCTCTGTCTATACTACCCTAATGCCTCAGCCTCCTCCTGCTTAGCCTGTGCTTGTTCCCTCTAAGCTGCTTATCCTGAACCTAGAAGAAATCTGCTTAGGCTTAAAAGATCCCTCAGTGGCCCTGCCATCTCTTTCCCCCTGTGTAACCTCCTGGGCTCCTTAGAGTCCAGGTCCAACTTACAGAGATATGTCCCTTTAGTGTGTCCTTAGGGCTGTGCCATGGATCAGCTGGGGGAAAAGAGGTGCTTTAGCCTGGTGCATCGGTTCCCAGGTCCGTCATGGGCTTGGAAACCCAGGCCAGGCAGCTAGTCTTCTGCTACATAGACCCCACTTGCTCCAGCTAGCCTACTTCTGTAGTACCATTGGTTTTTTTCTAAGCCAGGTGTCCCAAATTTTCTTGACTTGGTTCTATTTATAGCCATGATCAATTTCCCTGACTGACTTACTGACTTATTGGGGTGATTTTTTTTTTTTGTCTCGGCCCAGAACGGTGATCTGCTTAGGAGCTCATCAAGTTGATGAACCTCCCATCTGGCAGGGGCTTTAGAGGCAGGTACTGAATAGAGAGCCAGGAAGGGACTGCTGTAGATAAAAACTCCATTCTGCCTCAGGGCTCACTACTTCCATAATTTTTACTGAAAGCAAGAAGAAACCAGTATACTTGGCAAGAACCAGTGGCACCGGTTGTATGGTGGGACTTGAGTCCATTGGTGAGGGAAGGTCTTGTTCTTTTCAGATTCCTTGGCTCAGAGTTCTCTGCAGATTGGGTACATGTTAGCAAGTTCAGGGTTCTCAGTATTTGCCAAGACAAAAGGAAGTGTTACGTTTGGTTAGATTTGGAGATGGGTGGGTTCATCCTGGCCCTTGCACTATTCCCAGTTCAAGGAAGAGTGGAAATATTCCAGAGTAGCTTTGGCACTCTGGGTCCCCTTGGGGTGGCTGTGCAGGCCCCATGTTAACTCAGCCCTAGAGCTCCCAATCCCCTAGCCAGAGACTGGATAGGGGAGAGTAAAAATGACCTGTCACTCCTCCTTCCCATGGGGTGCCTAGAACCCACTGACCCTCAGGAAAGCAGGAAGGAGCATTGCCTTCTCCTTTCCTGACTCATCTTCCCATCTCACTCACCCAGCAGCAGCAGCTTGACCGTCTTGGCTTCTTTGTCAGCATCCTCCTGCAGCTTCTTTTCTAGCTCCTTGGACCTCTTGGCCAGTTCTTTGTCCTCAGCACTGATTCCACTCCCCATCTCTGCTGTCTCTTCCTCAGCTGCTTCCTCAGGCTCTTAAGCTTCTCTTGTAAGTTTTCCTACATATGAGATGGAAGAAAAGGAAAAAATAAATTGGGATCGAGTATCAGTTCCTTAGTTCTCCTAAAAGCTGGTCTATATGGAGCCGGGTGAGAGCAGGCTGTTGGTTCTTCTACCCTTCCTACACGGGCTGAGACTCCCTACCCCAGCTGGAGACCTACTTCTTAGTCTAGGGATTGTAACCTTTATATCTAGCAGTGTGACGGGGCAAGCCAATTAAGAGCTTTGTTAACAAGACAAAGGGTAAAGACTCAAATGTTTCCATAACTAGAGAAATGATCAGTTGGGTTCTGATACAGAGGATAGGATACAGGTACTGAAACTCTCTGGAATAAGATAATGGCCACCTCCATCCTTTTGAGGGTCTCATCCTCTAGAAGTCTCTTGCTTCCTTAGATTTACTTATAAAGCTAGAGACTAGGGGCACAAACATAGGAAGCATTCCTCATGTTGAGCCTCCAGAATATAGGGTCTTGGTATCAAGGGCTTCAAGGCATCAACGCATACTTGTTTATCGTCACTGGCTGGTCCTGGTAAGGACTTTTTGTTTAGGGTGGTGCCCTTGGAAAGATTAGGAATCTTTCCCACAGCTCCCGCAGTGGCTGCTGCTCCAGGAAGCTATTAGGATCGTTCCTTTGCACTGGCTCCTCTCTTTGTACATATGTCTTTTATTAATATCAGCACTTACCACTTCACATTGTACTTTGTTTTACAATCTGTTTCTCACTGTGAATTCCTGCCCCTGGAGCTCAAGGTACCAAATCTGATTCATGTTTGAACCCCTCAGAACTTGTAGTTTATTGGTAGATCGTCAGTAAAGATTTGGTGAATGAATACACGTAGAAAAAAGCGTATACGGTAGTGAGAATGGGGCAGCTTCCCCTTGACTAAAGCCAGCTGAGGTCCAACTTCCCTTGGTAAGTGAACTTTGCTGGTGTGTAGTGTGGGGCTTGTGCTGTCTCACACAACAAACACTACTTTGGGAAATGAGACTCTAGATTCTGGCTTCTCAAAAGTGGGGGGAGCTCTTCCTCTGTCCCTCATCCAAGCCGCCTTTTCCTGGGGAGAAATGAGGGTGCAGTCTAGCAGTTGCCTCACAGACATTGAAGATTCTCCACTGGTCATGTTTCTGTATGCCGATTATTTCAGTTTATTATTCAGTCTTGCTGGTGGAGCCTCCTCAGGTGGAGATACTTTAGAATTTTGCTACTCAAAATGTGGTCCAAGGATCAGTGATATCAGATTACTTGGAAACTTGTTAGAAATACAGAATCTCAGGCCTTAACCCAGACCTTCTGATTCAGAATCTGTGGATTTTTTTTTTCCCAGAGGAAAGGTCTCACTCTGTCACCCAGGCTGGAGTGCAGTGTTGCGATCATAGCTCACTGCAGCCTTGAACTCCTGAGCTCAAGTGATCCTCCTGCCTTAGCCTCCTGAGTAGCTAGGACTGTAGGTGCATGGCAGTGCCCAGCTAATTTTTAAAATATTTTGTAGTGACAGGGTCTTCCTACATTGCCCAGGCTGGTCTTGAACTCCTGGCCTCAAGTGATCCTCTTGCCTCAGCCTCCTAAAGCACTAAGGTTACAGGCATAGCTACCATGCCTGACCTAGAATCTGTACTTTTTCCCATTTTTTATTTAAGTGGACTTAGGGGATACACTTGGTTTTTTGTTACATGGATGAATTGCATAGTGAAAAAGCCTAGGCTTTTAATTTGCCCATCGCCTGAATAGTGTACATTGTACTCAATAGGTAATTTTGTATCCTGCATTTCCTTCCCTTCCCACGCCCCCCTTCTGAGCCCCCAGTGTCCATTAAGTCACTCTGCATGACCATGCATACCCATTGCTTAGCTTTCACTTATAAGTGAGAACATGTAGTATTTGGTTTTTTGTTCTTGTGTTACTTCCCTTAGAATGATGGTCTCCAATTCCATCCAAGTTGCTGCAAAAGACAATATTTCACACTTTTTAATGGATGAGTAGTATTCCATGACATATATATATTTTTATATATATTATATATATATACACACGCACACACCATATTTTCTTTATCCACTCATCAGTTGTTGGGCACTTAGGTTGGTTCTGTATATTTGCAATTGTGACTTGTTCTGCAATAAACATGGGTGCAGGTGTCTTTTTTATAAAGTGACTTCATTTCCTTGGGGTAGATACCTACTAGTGGGGTTACTGGATTGAATGGCAGGTCTACTTTTAGTCCTTTGAGAAATCTTCATACTGTTTTTCATAGAGCCAGAGCTGTACATAAGGGATTGCTAGGAACTAATTATTATAGTGTATTATAACTAATAATTGCTAGACAATTTATATGGCTCATACCAGTGAGTTCTCACAATAACTTCAAGGTAAGTGCTGTTTTCCCCAATTTACAGACGAGATAACTAAGACCTGAGGGTTAAGTAACTTATTCCAGGTCATATAGCTTAGTAAACAGACAAACCAGCGATCCTTCTTTCCACTACCCCTCCATGAACAGCCAGTGAGAGAAAGAATGCTTGGGCAAATGCATGAACTCAATAAGAGTAGCGCTTGTTTTGTTAAAGGAACCACTAATTTCTTTCACACATGGAGAAAATGTGAGCTTGTTCCTTTTTTTGCTACTGCCTTTGCAAACTTCTGTGCTGCTTCTGCTTTGTTCCCTAGCTTGCTGAGTAGAAGTTCCCCATTCTTACTGCTATGCTGAGTAAGGGAGCTTCTGACCCTTGCCTGGCCTCTGAGAGCACAGATTCACTACTGTGCATGCACCATTCATGATACCAGTGACCTCATGCCTCCCGTCATCAGCTCCTGTGCCTTTCCTGTGGCTGTTCTACTTTATTGTCACATTTAGGGACAGAGTCCTGGTGAAGTAGGGTAAGGCATGCAGTACTATTCCCATTTTAGAACTGAAGCACAGAAGAGTGATCTTCCTAATGACCATATCATTTTGAGAGAAAAAGGAATCACTGTTTCCCAACAAATTTGGGCATGTTTCCTGAGTTAAGGAGAGATCTCAGGACCTGTCTCACATCCACTGGTAAGCCTTGTCTCAGAGGGAGTGGGAGGACCTGGAAGGATAAGGAAACTACCTTCAGGACCTTCCAGTCCCTAGGGGGAGGTAGAGGAAATTCACAGAAAAACATTTGATTAAAGGGACATTGTGCTCGTGCTGGGGAATTCAGAGGTGTTTAAAACCTAGCCTCCACCCTGGTAAGAAAGGCAAGTAAGCACTCATCTAACTGTCAGACTGGTAAGTTCTATGGTAGAAGGAAGGAAGGGGTGATTGTAAAATGACCAGACTTTCCACAGAGAAGCAGAACAACAGTAGAATGGGGGATAAGCATTTTGGGGAGAAGAAAGGGCATGAAAAAAGGCATAGGGGCACAAGGTACAAAGTGTGCTCAGAGAAGACTGGGAAGTTGAATGTGACTGGCTCAGGTAAAAGGAAATGGAAGGGAGGGCTGGGAGATGAAGATGGGAAAGGGAAATTGGGGCAAGCCAGTGAAGGGCCTTGACTGACAAGGTAAGGGGTTTGGCTAAAATCCACTGGGGACTTATAAACAAGTACGGATGGATACAGCTGCATAGCGCTAGAAACACAATGCTACGTGGCGGACGGGAACCGGGAGGAGAGCTGGCTGCTAGGAGAAGCTGAGAAATGAGCTGAACAGCTTGTTTCCAGAAGGGTCTAGGCATAACGTATGGCTTGGGAAACTGTCCTGGCCATGGATCTTTTTGGAGGTACAGGTGTTCTCTCCCAAGTTTTAATATCTGTGAAAAGTATTCTGGCCTAGGGAGTCTGACATCACAAGTGAGCTAAAGGCCAGAAGCAAAGAGAAGCAGTTCTTCAGAGAAACAGGAGTGTGCTATCATTGCAGACCTGAGGTTCTCAGGAGGGCCAATTAAGGAGCCATCTGGAGAATAGGCCAGAAGGGGAGGAAGTTGTTTTCAGAGCTAGGGAAGATCCCAGAAGCTCAAAGGCAACATTAAGGCCTCAATGTGAGAAAAGCCTAGGCCACAGGATGACTCACTTCATTTCTCAAGCTCTGTTCTATGCAGACAATGAAACCTCCCTGAGATTCTTGCTGGTGTTGAGTAGGTGGGGAGATTGATGCTTAGCTGAAATCAGGTCAGACTTCCTAGCAGCGACAACACATCAGATAGCCTGGAAATAGGGGAGGGTTTTACAGTGAAGGGTGAGTTGCAGATGGAACTAGGGAGGAGCACAAAGGGACTAATGAACTGGTTTGCCTGGGTTGGGTGGAGGGCAGGGATTGCCACCTATTGGCTGGCTAGGTAGGTAGGTCTGGATTAAGAAGCCTAGCCCAGTGCAAACCACCACCCCTTAAAACTATGTCAAAATTTGTATCTTACCAGAATATAGATTCAGAATATAGACATTCTACATCATTATATGGTGCTTGATTTTAATTTTGAGATTTATTTTTATTCATTATTGAAAGCCCATCAGGCTCAAAATTCTTAAGGGCCCCAAGGCCAATTTAGAGAGCCATATTAAGAATAGTTTATATTTGACCAGGCGCGTTGGCTCACGCCTGTAATCCTAGCACTCTGGGAGGCCGAGGCAGGAGGATCGCTCAAGGTCAGGAGTTTGAAACCAGCCTGAGCAAGAAAGAGACCCTGTCTCTACTAAAAATAGAAAGAAATTAATTGGCCAACTAAAAATATATAGAAAAAATTAGCCGGGCATGGTGGCTCATGCCTGTAGTCCCAGCTGCTCGGAAGGCTGAGGCAGAAGGATCGCTTGAGCCCAGGAGTTTGAAGTTGCTGTGAGCTAGGCTGACCCCACGGCACTCTAGCCCAGGCAACAAAGTGAGACTCTGTCTAAAAAAAAAAAAAAAAGTTTGTATTTGAGTCTGGGTTTAAGACTTGGAGAGCCTGAGGTTGAGAGACTGTGGAGGCAATTACAGATTTAATAGGCTTTTGTTGATCTCTATCCCCTTGATTATAAAAATAATGGATATGTACTGTGGATAATTTTTTAAATGCAGATAAAGAAGAATAAATATAATCTGTAATTCTACCACTTACAGATAATCATTTGTAAACTTTTGGGTGTGTTTCTTTTCTATTTATATATGTCACATAATTAGGACCATACTGTATGTACAATTTTTTACATCTAGCCTTTCACTTAATTTTATATTGTAAACATTTCCACATCATTAAAAAATTCTCCAAGAACAATTTTTAATGGCTGTATTTCATTGTATGCACATGACATAATTTAAACAGTCTCCATTGTTGGACCTTTACGTTTCTAACCTTTCTATGTGATAAACATTGCAGTGATGAACAACTTTGTGCACACGTATTTTTCTGGCAGCTTTCCTTAAAAGAACAATTTCCTGAAAGTTGGTTACTGTGTTAAATAATAAGAACCCTTTTTAAACTCTTATATTACCAAATGGCTTTCAAAAAGATTATACCAATGTTCATGGTCACCAATACTGTGTGTGTGTGTGTTCTGTCGTGTCCCATCTCACTACCTACACCCTTGCCTGCATTAGGATATTTTTCTTAGTTTTTGCTATTTTGATAGGTAAACATGGTATCTCCTTGTTCTTTTTTTAGTTACATTAGATTCTTTGTAGGTGAACTTCCCCCTGCCCCACCACAATGTTTACGGAGGCCAAGGGTTTTTAAGTTTGTTTGGGGTGAGGAGCAGTAGACAGGGGGTCAATGGAAGTGATACCACATGCAGGTAGAGATTAGGGTTCAGGGTCCAGAATCCAGCCTGGGGAGAGAAGTGGGAGGCAGAGTTTGGGAAGGAACTCTGCTGTGGGGGTTGTGAGAACTGGGAGGAGCCGGACAAACAGCATTAGAACAACTGGGTGTGGGGGCCAAAGGGCTCCCACAACCAGCAGAATAAGGAAGAGATTAATTGCTGCTAATGCACTTAATTATATTCAGTAACGTCTCAGAGACTTCCCTCCACAAGTTCCCTTTAGGTAGGATTCTCTACGCCTTGGGAGTGGGGATGCTGGTAGGCTAGGGTGTCTGTAGTCCCCCAAACAGCCCAACTCCATTTCTTTACAGGCTGCAAGGTGAATCAACCTGTGAATGTCAACAGGGAACAAAGGCCAAGGCCAAAGCAATGATAATAAGGGAACATTGAGTGGTAACTACAAGCCAGGCACAGTTCTAAGTACTTAACTTACATTAGCTTATTTATTTTAACAGCCACCATATAAAGCAGGTACTTTTATACTCATTTAACAGAGGATATAGGAGCACAGAGAAGTAATTTGCCCAATATCAGGAATTAGGTGGAGGAGTCTGGATTTGAACCTAGACATTCCGGCTACAGAATTTAAGCTCTTAACCACCAAATACAGAAATTAATGTGGGAAGAGGAGCCAGAATTGCAGAGCACACCCTGCCTACCTAGGGCAGCCAGAAGAAAACAGATGACCTAGGGGAGAATGTAGGGGCAGGACTTCTGCCGAAAATGAATTCTGGGACAATAACAGCCACCTTTTATTGAGCCCTGACTTCGTGTCAGGGACTGTGCAAGGGGCTTTACATTCAATCTTCACATTAACGCTTTTGAGCGAGGTACTGTCATTACCCCATCCCATCTTACTGATAAGGAAGCTGACGCACAAACCTTGCCCAAGACCCAGGGTCAGGCCGGGGAGACCGCGGTGCGGAGGCTGCCCACGTGGCGCCGGTGAAGAGAAAAAATGGCGGGGCGGGGCCGGCGCGGCGGGGGCGGGCCCGAGCGGGGGCGGGGCCACGGACTGCCGGGCCCGGGGCTGCAGACTGGCGTGGCGTCGGCGAGAGTTTGGTAGGGTCGCACCTGTTGCGTGACCCCCCCGCAGTCCAGCCGCGGGACTCCGACCCTGACTGAATACCCAGGCAGTGTTGAGAGAAGCCTAGACGAGTTCCGGATCCCGCTCCCTGGGGAGCACGTGGCTTGCCCGCCTCTGGAGTGCGGGGCTGGGGGTCCGGACGCCGGGGTCTCCTGAGGTCAGTCTGGCCGCCGAGGTCAGCGGGGGTCCGTCTCCAGCCAGCTGGGAATCTTGAAAGATTGCTGCACCTCCCCCATCTCCGTGCCACGGCAGGGGCCCTTGAAGCGACTTGGCGGGGGTCTGTGCCCCAGCCCCGCTCCCCTCCCTCAGGACCCGGCTTCCGGGCTCTGCAGACCCTCCTGGGCGGCGTCCCCGGTGGCCCTTGAGACTCGGGTATCATGGCCTCAGGTGAGTGTGTGCTCGCGTGGTCTCTGGGACAGGGAGGTGCTGTGGCCAGGATGACAAGAGGGTGGGGGTCCCAGCACAGCCTGCGGGTCCTAGGGAAAGCGGCCAGCTCCTCCTGGAAGGGCCTGGGGAAGCAGAGCCTGAGTGTGCAAAGACAGAGGGAAAAGTCTAGGATGTCTTTCCCAGACCCCCGGCCAAGCCCCTGTCTCCAGGCCTCCCTGCCTTCCTAGGAGGTAGCTTCTGCTGGACAGTGGAATTTTCCCAAGACAGGCCCCTCCCTCCTGCACCCCTCCTGGGTTGAGATTCTCAGTTCTACCCCCTTCAACCAGAAGAGCTAGGCCACCCTTGGGGTCAGATGGAAAAGAAGAAAAGGGGGCTCTGCCCCAGAGTATCCCTACTCTGAGAGGAATGTGTTCTGAGCTTAGAGGCATTCACTGCTGGATTCCTGTTTGCTGTTATTTTTTTCCTCCCAGCCTAGCTGGACCAGCTAGCCTGGACTTTGGCTCCTTTGGCTCATTTGCCGTGGAGCGCTGGCAAGGGGTTAGGGTTCTTGAGAGGGTTAGTGGAGGGCTAGGGGCTGCCCCTTCCTCATGTTGTTTTCTCTTCCTCAGCCCCCTCCCCAGGCCCAGCCACCGTGAGTCACGTCACTCCAGGGACTGAGGAGGGAGGGGAGGGATAAGGGGCAGGGATGAGGCCCCACTCCTGAGGTTGCCTAGACAACCTGAGAAATCGTCGCCAGGGCCTCTTCCGCCTGCGGGGCGCTGCTTCCTGCATCAGTCACTCCCGCTGGGGGCGGGGCGGAGGAAGGGGTTGGATGTGGCAGAGCCAGGCCCCAGCCAGTGCCGCTCAGACTCCCCTGCTGGCACTGCTGTGGCCCCAGCCATGGCATCCTATCCATCTGGCTCCGGCAAGCCCAAGGCCAAATACCCCTTTAAGAAGCGGGCCAGCCTGCAGGCCTCCATTGCAATTCCAGGTGAGTGTGTGTTTGCCGGCCTCAGGCACGGGCTCTGTCCCACCGCCCCTCGCCCAGGCCACTGGTCCCCCAGAGAGGGGGCCCTCTTCTCCAGCATCTTATCTGAGGTGGTGCTCCTCAACCTCAGTGCCGGGGCCTGGGGCTTGGAGGTGGGTTTGGGGGAAGGGAGGTGGGGGGGTGACTGAGGTTCTGTGTCAGGGATGCTGTCCTCTGTAACAAGGAGTGGGTATGGGTGTGGGTGCAGCAAGAAGTGGGTGTGCACACGTGTCAGTGTGTGCATGTGCTAAGACTGCTGTAGAGTGTGTGTGAATGGAGCGGGGGTGTGTGGGACTGGCTGCTTTGTGGACTGGCCACTCAGACTGGCGCCTCTGCCTTTATCACACAGACTCAGGCTGTTCTCTTGCGGCTAGTTCCTCTTTCCAGGATCCCAGAGCTAGATCCCCCTCCTTGGTGGTCTGACATCTGGGCACACCCTTTGCTGGCTGGCATCCCGGAGCTGGGGGCTCGACTGTATCTGTCGTTTGCTGTTTGCTCACTGTGGGGGATCGGGCTGGGGCTGCTGCCTGCACTGCGTGTGCTCCTGCACCCTTTGGTTCGGCTCCCACTCTAGTAGGCATTGTTGCACCATTTGGAGCCGGCTGCCTGGTGCGGCAGTGCCTGTCTCGGTGTGGTGAGGGCTCCGCTGCCTCGGCTACCTGGTCTGTGCTTGCAGAGGAATGTCTGCTGCCTTGTGGCTAAGGAAAGACCCCTCCACTTTGGTGGCCAGGTCATGCCAACACAGTCCCCCAGCCCTCCCACAGCTGTGGATAACAATAGTCTGATCATCCACCTCCTGTATTTTTTTATGCCATTGAAGATGCCTGGTGCAAGGTCTGTACTGTCCTGGGAGTGTTCTCTGTGCCCAGAGAGTGTTCTCTGTCCCTTGCAGCTAGATCTGCACCAGTTGCCCTATTGCTGAACCAGAGACCTTTGGGTAGTCAGGTCACACCTTTGGATGTGAGCATCTGATACTCGTGGGTCACGGCCTTGGGCACTCCCTGCCTACATAGGCAATCCTGGCAGTGAATGAAGGGGCTCTTGGCCAAAAGGGGAGATGGGGTGGTCAGAACCTTGGAGTCAGTGGGTGTGGAGTTAGTGGAGTTGGCTTTTGGTCGACTCCCCCTGTGTGAGTGTGGGCTATGTGTGCATTGGTGCTGTAGCTGGGAACCTCCAGCACAGGCCCCGGGAGAAGGGACCAGCAGGCAGCTGAGTCTCCTAGGCCTGGCCTCAGAGAGCGTGGAGGTTACTGCCTGCTTGTCACCTCCACTGAGCCATCTGCAGCCTTGTGCAGTGGCCTGGCAGGCTAGCTGCTGTAACCTGTCCTGCTCACCCCAGCATTGCTGTGGATGGAGGCCCCAGGCCACCCTGCTGGGGGGAGGGGGGCCGGTGGTTGCAGTTTGGGCCTTTGACTCAGCTCTTGCTGACCCCATACAAAGTAGCCTTGGAGGTCTGTGGTCTGGGGCCTTATGTGGAGAGGAGGTGTGTAGGATCAGGGTTCTTGCACAAGAAAAGACCTTACTACTGGAGAAGAGGCAGGTATCCCTTTTTTTCCCTCTTCCTACTCTGTCCTTTTCCAAGGAAGAGATAGCATCATCCTCATCTCCACCCCTGCCAAGTTCTCTTGACTGCCCTTCACTGCTTGTTTGCCTTGCCCCTGCACTGGCCAAGAACCCCCCACCCTCCTCCAGGAGTGAGACTCCATGTGGGAAGTGTTTTGAGGGTCCCAGGAGTCCATAATTGTAGACTCTTACCTCTGTGCAGAGGCTGGTATTTCACAGAACACTTGTAGAACACTTATCTCTGTGAGCATTGGGGCAGCTGTGGCTAGCCAGGGCGCAGACCCTTTATCACCCTATTTGTAGACTCAAAGCCTCTCAGAGGTAAGTGGGGACTTGCCAGTACATGGGAAGAGTCAGACTCAAGTCCCCCAAATTCTAGATCCTCTTTTCCCAAACCTCTTCTCCTGTACAGTTTGTCCTGTCCCTGAACATAAGCCTGGAACAGGGTTGGAGGTGTGAGCAGCTGGGCAGCTCGGAAGCCGCAGTCACTGGCCCCTAACCAGACTGGGCCCCTTCCCCAGCTGACAGCTAGCTCCTCTCTCCAGCAAGGCCTCCCAAGTGACCCCACAAGCAGGGCCAGAGGACAGCAGGGAGCATCAAGGCCCCTGGGCAGAGGGAGCTGGCCCCGGCTGCTGGGCTCAGAGATGAGGGCTGCTCCCCTGCCCTTTTCTCCCCTCCTACCCTCTGGCCGGCCAGGCCCTGCCTACTTGCTGTCCCCTAGAGCAGTGGATTTTGAGGAAGCTTGGCCCCTCCCTGCCTGCCTGCCCTTCCCAATCAGCCTACGCTGTTTCTCCCCCGTGGTATCCCTGCATTCGGCTGGGCCCTCCCTGGCACTGTGGAGGTTAAGGCCCTGTCAGTTCTGGAGTTCGTCTTACCTCCCAACTCTGATGCTTCCCTTGATTTTTGGGCTCCTTTGAACTCCCCCAGCACCCTGCTCACAGCCATCCCAGGGTCTCCCCTGCTCACAGCTGCACTTGGTACAGCCCATGCGGCCCCAGGGGACTGGCTGCAGCTTCACTCAGCAAACATGCAGGCAAGGGGCACCGGGCTGCTGGCTGGAGCTGCCTGAACTCTGCAGGTAGGGTCCAAGCAGGGACCAGGCTGAGCTGGGGGCTGGGTCCTATATCTGGGGCAGGTACCGTCCTCCTCCCTTTGTCCAGCCTTGGGACCAGACCCGGAGTATGGGGAAACCGGCACAGAGACTTTAAGGCAGGCTACCTAGGCAGAGCCTTCAACCCTTCCCTAAGCCAGGGTGGAGAGTGGAGCACCCCCACAGCTGCTAGGAGAGCCAAGCTTCCCTCTGGGGAGGCTGTGCTGAGCCCAGGGAGGGTCCGCTGGGGGTGGGCTGGGGCTCAGGCAGCCCCTATAGACTAGCAGCCTCAAGGTCTTCGGTGCCAGCCTCTTGTGGTACTGATGAGGAGTTCTGTCCTTGATGGAGAAGGACCCCTGGCTTCTGACACTCCCTGCCCCAGGGCCTCCGGCCCAGATCCTGGCGCCTCTGAGTGGCGCAGACTGTTTGTGGCAGCTCCCTTTGGAGGGGCAGCCAGCAGTGGGAGGGGCGGGCCAGGGCCTGGCCACTTCTTGGCAGCCCTGGGGTCCTGGGAGAGAGGCAGGCCTCTAGGGAGGAGGTAGGGTTCCCTTGCCAACCAGGTCCTCCACTCACTCTCCTCTTCTTCCCTTGAGGGCTGGTCTGCTGGTAAGAGCTGAAGGGCAGCTGTGGCTTTCCCTGTGCCCCGTAGGTCTGGGATGTCAGGTGCAGTGCCCTGCCCCTCTGAGTGGAGGATCTGCTAGTCCCAGGGCAGGTCTGATCCTGGATCACCTGCCCTGGGAGCTGTGGGCTGAGGTCCTTGGTGTGGCTGCTTGGTCTTTAAGAGCATCTGGTATGTGTCTGTGTGCATGTTTGTGTGTTTCTGTGAGTGTGCACGTGTCTGTGCGTGTATATGCGTGCGTGCACACAGCCACATGAGTGCCTGCTCTGGGAGGCAGTCACTTTAAGATGGCCTGAGGGAGCAGGCCCTAGTCCCAGGTTCTTATCTGTTGAACGAATAAATCCACTCGTTCTAGGGGCAGACTCGGGACCCCCACCTGTGAGCCTGGAATGGGTGAGGGGTCCCTGTGTCAGACATGAGGGTGAGGTCTTTTAGGAGTCACTCATAGGCTCACTTCTCTGCCTGTGAGGAGGCACTGCCCACTTTCCAGGCCCTGGGCTCTTCTGGAGCTGGCCTGGGGCAGGTGGAGGCCCAGGGCTTCCAGGCGCTGCCCCTCTACCCTTTGATCCTGACATCACTGTCTCTGCAGAGGCTCGGGGTGGTCTGGGGGCCCCTCCGCTGCAGTCTGCCCGATCCCTGCCGGGCCCCGCCCCCTGCCTCAAGCACTTCCCGCTCGACCTGCGCACGTCTATGGATGGCAAATGCAAGGAAATCGCCGAGGTATCGCCTGGCACCACCTGCACCCCTCACCCCATGTCCTCATGCCCTGCCTCTGCTCCCCATTCCCCTCCACCCCAGCTGTCCCCTGGCCTCATGCTTGGCTGTCTCCTGGTCCTCAGCCTCTCCCAGGAACCCCCAGGTCCTGCTGCCCTCACCCTATCCCCACACTCTGCAGGAGAGGGCCCCGGGGCTGAGGGCTAGGCCACACTGACCCTTCCTTCCCTCCCACCAGGAGCTGTTCAGCCGCTCGCTGGCTGAGAGTGAGCTCCGCAGTGCCCCGTATGAGTTCCCCGAAGAAAGCCCCATCGAGCAGCTGGAGGAGCGGCGGCAGCGGCTGGAGCGGCAGATCAGCCAGGATGTCAAGTGAGCCAGCCCCGGAGCCTGGCGAGCAGCCGAGGGCACACACTGTGGTCTGCTCAGCATCCCTCTGTCTCCATCTGGACCCTTTCAGAGTCCCTTCCCTGTCCCCTTTCCTCTCCTGTCCTCCCTTTGGGCCCACACGGGGTGGCAGCATGGAGTGTGGGCTTCAGAGACAGGCTGCTGGGTTCTGGTTCTGTCTCCCTTCCACTGGTGTGGCCTGGAACATTTTGCTTAACTTCTGGGTCTGCTTTCTCATCTCTAAAGTGTGGTAAGAACAGCACAGGGTTCCACAGCTTTGCCTGTGAGATCACATGTGGCAACCCGTGCACAGCATCTAGCATGGTGCCGGGACCTGGGAGCAAGGGCCATCCCTCGTGATCTGCCTGACCTCTCACCCCTCCAGGCTGGAGCCGGACATCCTGCTTAGGGCCAAGCAAGATTTCCTGAAGACTGACAGTGACTCGGACCTACAGTGAGGAGGGCAGAGGGGCACTGGGGGTGTGGAGCTGGGGCCTGCCTGCTGCTGGCTCCGACCTCCTCCCCGTATCCTTCCACGCAGGCTCTACAAGGAGCAGGTCGAGGGGCAGGGTGACAGGGGCCTGCGGGAGCGTGACGTGGTGCTGGAACGGGAGTTTCAGCGGGTCACCATCTCTGGGGAGGAGAAGTGTGGGGTGAGTGTGGGGCAGGACCTTGGGCCTCCGTTTGTTACTCAGTGTCCCCAGCCGGGGAGCTGAGTGCGGGGGAGTGCTGGAAAGGGTGGTTCTCTTTCCCCAGCAGCTGGCGGTCAGAGGGTCTACTTGATGTGTTGGGACCAGAGTGGTCTGAGTGTTGTGGGGTCCGGGCCTGTGGGAGGTGGGGGTAGCTTGGGGTCTTGGGTAAGGCCTCAGGAAGGAGGTGAGAGTGAGCCTGAGCCTGAGTCTGAGTCTGAGGAGAGTGATCACGTGTCCTTGTCTCCAGGTGCCGTTCACAGACCTGCTGGACGCAGCCAAGAGTGTGGTGCGGGCACTCTTCATCCGGGAGAAGTACATGGCCCTGTCGCTGCAGAGCTTCTGCCCCACCACCCGCCGCTACCTGCAGCAGCTGGCCGAGAAGCCCCTGGAGACCCGGACCTATGACCAGGGCCCCGACACCCCTGTGTCTGCTGGTGGGACCCCCCTCCCTGTCCCACTGCAAGTCCCCTGGGCTCCTGGGCTCCCTGAGCCTGGGGCCTGGGCATCTCTGCCCTGCCCGCCCCTGCCCACCCCTGCCCACATGCTGCCTCTTGGTGCCCAGGGGTGGAGGTCAAGTCAGGAGCTGCCTACCCTGCTGGAGTCTTTGACATCTCTCACCCTCTTTGGAGGCCCATGCCTGGAAGAGCCCAGGCCCTGACTCCATCCTCCCTCCCCCCACCCCCGCAGATGCCCCGGTGCACCCCCCTGCGCTGGAGCAGCACCCATATGAGCACTGTGAGCCAAGCACCATGCCTGGGGACCTGGGCTTGGGTCTGCGCATGGTGCGGGGTGTGGTGCACGTCTACACCCGCCGGGAACCCGATCAGCAGTAAGAGGGGTGTTTTGTGCTGGGGGATGCTATGTGGGAGGCTGCAGTGGCTGGAGAGGGGCCACTGGGCCTGGTGTGCCCTCCTTACCCAAGCTCCCATCTGTGCCAGTTGCTCAGAGGTGGAGCTGCCATACCCCGACCTGCAGGAATTTGTGGCTGACGTCAATGTGCTGATGGCCCTGATTATCAATGGCCCCATGTGAGTCCCCTCCCGTCCCAGACACTCAGCTTGCCTCCCAGCCCAGATTCTCCAGCCCCAGCTCTGCCCTAGCTCCTGTCACCTGGTGTCTTGCCCCTCTCTAGTCACCAAGCGCTAGACTTGCCCTCAGTCTGTTGCCTTCCTGGCAGCCTTCCTCCCCCACCCTCCCGCCTCCTCCTTCCACTCTGCTACCCAGGCCCTCCCCAGGTGCTCCCTGAGGGCCTTAGTCCCTGCCATGTTCTCCTGGTGCCCAGAAAGTCATTCTGCTACCGCCGGCTGCAGTACCTGAGCTCCAAGTTCCAGATGCACGTTCTGCTCAATGAGATGAAGGAGCTGGCTGCCCAGAAGAAAGTGCCACACCGAGATTTCTACAACATCCGCAAGGTGTGCCCTCACTCCCCCCACCCCGCCTTGGCCTTCTCTGTGTCCTGGCCCTGCACCTTGGTCCAGCCTCTTCCTCAAGGGCTTGGGCCCCCCGACCCAGCATACAGAATGGAGTGTCCTCTCCCATCCCACCGCCCTGGCCCTTCCCGGCCTCTGGTGGCCCAGCAGTGCCCTATTGCACCCCAGGTGGACACCCACATCCATGCCTCATCCTGCATGAACCAGAAGCATCTGCTGCGCTTCATCAAGCGGGCGATGAAGCGGCACCTGGATGAGATCGTGCATGTGGAGCAGGGCCGCGAGCAGACGCTGCGGGAGGTCTTCGAGAGCATGCATCTCACTGCCTACGACCTCAGCGTGGACACACTCGACGTGCACGCGGTCAGTCCTCGTGGCACGGGTGGAGGGGCTGGGTCAGGGTAGGGGCTAGGGGTTAGGGTGACCTGGGTCTGCCCGTCTCCTCCAGGACAGAAACACCTTCCATCGCTTCGATAAGTTCAATGCCAAATACAACCCCATTGGGGAGTCTGTCCTCCGAGAGATCTTCATCAAGACCGACAACAGGGTTTCTGGGAAGTACTTCGCTCACATCATCAAGGTGAGGAGGCAGCCCTCAGCTACTAAGCCACGTGACCTGGGCATCTGGGGGGCTCTCGTGCGGGGGTCAAGTGGAGTAAGAGGTCTGACTGAGCGCACGTGGTGGGTGCAAGAACATCTGCTCCCCATGTGTCTAGGAGGTGATGTCGGACCTGGAGGAGAGCAAATACCAGAACGCGGAGCTGCGGCTCTCCATCTACGGGCGCTCGAGGGATGAGTGGGACAAGCTGGCACGCTGGGCGGTCACACACCGCGTGCACTCTCCCAACGTGCGCTGGCTCGTGCAGGTGCCCCGCCTCTTGTGAGTGTCCCTTGGAGTGGAAGGGAATACGGGCGGCCGTGTTCAAGGGGCCAGGGCCTGCCTCCTGCCCTCCTGGGGTGACCGAACCTCTCCTGACCCCGAAAGCCCTCTGAGTGCAAGGAAGAGCTGCCTGGTTCCACCTGTGGTCTATTCAGCTCAGCCCGCCCTGATATCCTTACTTTCCTAGTATGGCTTAAGTGTCCTCCTGTGTTTTTGGGCTAACCTGTGACCCTTATTGGCCTGCCGAGTTTCCTCTCACTGGCCCTGACCTGCATGTGCCTGTGTGCTGTCTTGCCTGCAGTGACGTGTACCGTACCAAGGGCCAGCTGGCCAACTTCCAGGAGATGCTGGAGAACATCTTCCTGCCTCTGTTTGAGGCCACTGTGCACCCTGCCAGCCACCCGGAACTCCACCTCTTCTTGGAGCACGTGAGCAGGCAGCATAGGGCTGGGTATGGGGAGGACAGCCAGCCTCAGCCCCAGCTGCAATTCTGGGCCTAACCACAGGGTTCTGTGCCAGGTGGATGGTTTTGACAGTGTGGATGATGAGTCTAAGCCCGAGAACCACGTCTTCAACCTGGAGAGCCCCCTCCCTGAGGCGTGGGTGGAGGAGGACAACCCACCCTATGCCTACTACCTGTACTACACCTTCGCCAACATGGCCACATTGAACCACCTGCGCAGGTGCCTGCACCGCCCAGTGCTGAACCCCTGTGCACCAACGTGGTCTCTCACCCAACAAACCTAGCTCTGGGTGCCCTGGGCTGGGGCCACCAGAGCCCTGACCCACCTGGTGCCCCACGCTTGGACTGGATCGGTTCTTTCTCTGCCCTCAGGGCCCACCCCTCAGCCCTCATAGCCAGGAATCTACCTCTGCTCCTCTTATCCCAGGCCCACACAGGCCCTGCCTGGAGGATGTGCGTGTGCGGGGGTGGGGTTCAGGAGCTCCAGTGAGCCCAGGCCAGCCCAGGCTCAGGAGCTGACCCTGTCTTCATGCCCCCCAGGCAGAGGGGCTTCCACACGTTTGTGCTGAGGCCACACTGCGGGGAGGCTGGGCCCATCCACCACCTGGTGTCAGCTTTCATGCTGGCTGAGAACATCTCCCACGGGCTGCTTCTGCGCAAGGTCAGGGTCTGCACCTCCAGCCTCCCCTCCCAGTTGTTCACCTTCCTCTGAACCATTTGGCCCTTCAGTGACTGACCCTCCTCCCACCCAGCCCCTAGATTGGACTCCACCTTCCCAGTGTAATTAACCCTCCCCACCTGGCCTAGAGACTGGGGCCTCCGCTTGGACTCTGGCTGCAACTCACCCTTCGCATGTCAGGCCCAGCTTGGATTCCCTTCCCCCTGCCCACTGCTGTGGCCTGGACGCCCCAGGACCAGCATGCCCTCCCCGTCTCCAGTCCACCCGACAGTCTCTTCCTCCCTGTCACCTGTGCAGGCCCCAGTCTTGCAGTACCTGTATTACCTGGCCCAGATTGGCATCGCCATGTCCCCACTCAGCAACAACAGCCTCTTCCTCAGCTACCACCGGAACCCGCTACCCGAGTACCTGTCCCGCGGCCTCATGGTCTCCCTGTCCACTGACGATCCCCTGCAGTTCCACTTTACCAAGGTCAGAGTCCCGCAGGCAGCCAGGCAGACGGGTGTCCTGGGACACTGGGGTCGCTCCGGGCTGGTGCTGCCCCCTGCTGGTGGAGCGCAGTGAGTGGCGAGGCCCACAGTGGAGGGGGAGGCGGGGAGGGGATGCAGGGCTGGGGCCTGCCTGCCTGAGGGAACCTTGCCTATGCAGGAGCCACTGATGGAAGAGTACAGCATTGCCACCCAGGTGTGGAAGCTGAGCTCCTGCGACATGTGTGAGCTGGCCCGCAACAGTGTGCTCATGAGCGGCTTCTCCCACAAGGTACAACACCTTCCTGCCTGCTGCACCTTGGGATTGCGTCTCCTCCCCTCCTCTGCATTGAGTCCTGGCCCTGGCTCTGGGTTGGTTCCGGGTGAGGCAGGGCCACCCAGGGCTGGCTGCAGCTCTGCCCTTTACCCCACTTCCTGCAGGTAAAGAGCCACTGGCTGGGACCCAACTATACCAAGGAGGGCCCCGAGGGAAATGACATCCGCCGCACCAATGTGCCAGACATCCGCGTGGGCTACCGCCATGAGACCCTGTGCCAGGAGCTGGCGCTTATCACGCAGGCCGTCCAGAGCGAGATGCTGGAGACCATCCCGGAGGAGGCGGGTGTCGCCACAAGCCCAGGGCCTCAGTGAGCCTGGCCCATGCAGCACCCACCACATCTCAGCACCTCGGCCATGTTTTGTTCTCAGAGCCCTCCCATCCTGCTGTAGTCTCTGCATGTCTCGTTCTTCTCTGTCTCTGTCTTGCATGTCTCTGACCATGTCCCTGTCCTTGGGCCACTCTAGGGAAAGCCATGCCTGGAAATCTCCTTCACCATTGTCTTAGCTCAGGTGGCACCTGACAGCCAAGGTTTTGAGGAATAGCCCTGCTGGTGGCCCTATCCTAGGATCCTCAAAAGCCTGGTTATCCTGTGGGCTTCTCCAGTGTCCACAGGGCCTGGGGATGGTTGTGGGGGGCTGGCCCCTCTAGTCTTTGGTGTCCTACCTGGGCAGATCTGAGCTTTGGCTGGGGCTGAAGTTTAGGCCCCTGTCTTATGTGGCCAAGGAGCAGTCAGGTGGGGTGTGTACAGCGCTGCTGTGGCATCGGCCCTGCACCGGGTAGAGTTGGGCCAAGAGCTGGCTTACAGCCCTGGGCTGCCTGGCCTGAGGGCGTGGACCACCGTCTCCACCAAGTCACTGCCCAGCAGCTTTCTCCGTCCTTTTCCCAGCCCACATGCTCCTCTGGTGTCAGCTTCTTGCACCTCTGTGGAAGAGGACAGATGCCCTATGCTGTGTCCGGGGCCACTGCAGCCACAGGGTCCTGGATCTGCCACTAGTCCTGGGAGTAGTGTCCCAGTATGGCCCCCAGAGCATTGAGCAGATCTGGATCCTGGCTGGCCCCCATGTTGCGTTCTGGACTGAGACCTTTGCCGTGAAAAACAGTGTTTCATATGATCCGTCTTTCCTAGTGCATGAGAAATAAAGATTATTTAAGTAATGAGGCAGGTGGGGTCTGTGTTGGGAGAAGGGCGGGCTGTGGTGGGGTGGCTGTGGATGGAGGAACAGCACATTCCGGGGAAGCTGCTGGGCTTGGGTGGTGTCTGTCTGTGCACGTGGAAACTGACAAAGGAGGCTCTGGGAGGGAGGAGATGCCCACCAGGCCGCATCCGGCCTGCCCCCTCTGAGGGGCATACCTAGCCCCAGGTCTGTGGCACGTCCCTGTCACACCAGCTTGGGGGATGGCACCCCGTTCCCGCCTTGGACTTCCCACTTCCAGCCTCTTAGGGGACAGTCTGGTAGATACAAGAATATGTACTTACAGGCAAACCTGAGGCCAGTGGTTCTAAAACTGGACATCTGGGGGTCTTGTTTAAAATGCCCTTTCTGTGTCCTACCCTCAGGGGTTCCGACTGAGGAAGTGGAAGGTGTGGCACAGACATTGGCAAACTCCTGGCAGAATCTGTTGCAAGGGCTTGAAGTGAGCCTGTGTCTTCTGGATCCAGCCTTGACCCACTCAGCTTCTGTCTCGTTTGATACATAATTTCTGGAGTAACTCCTTGGCACAGCTGTTGCCGGAGTCTGTTGCCTAAGTAAAGAAGGAAAGTGGAATGTGCCCGGGGCTGTGTGAGGTCCCGGGCAGGCGAAAGATCCTGTCATGGCAGCTGCGGCTGTGTGAGGAGGACAGGCCTCCCCTGGCTGGCCGCCTCAGAAGCGATTAGCTCCGGAACAGCGTGAGCCTGTGTGATTGCGGGCCTGGGCAGAGCGAGAGAGGGAGGCTGGCAGGCCGAGGCTTCCTCCTGTCCTGTCGGCGGCTCTGCCCAGCCCCGCCCCTCTCAGCAGGCAGGAGGATGCATCTGTACCTGGCCCCACTTGGTGCCTGGCTGCCCTGGGCTGAAGCGCTCCTCCCCAGCCTCCGGAGGGTCGCTGGCGAGGCCTGCTGGCCAAGACCCAGGGCCCTTCAGTTCCAGCAGATGTCTCTTGCCGATTCATTCTAGCCATTTACAGGTCACAGAATTGAATGTTAGGGCTGGAGAAGCCTGAGAGGTTGCACACCTCTGGCTGACTCCTGGTTGGGAAACAGGCTCAGGAGGTGAAAGTGGCCAGTGGCAGAGCCTGGACTGGAGCTCAGTGTCCGGGGCTCCTGCACCTCACATGGCCTCATCTGTCCAAGGGGTGATGCTTTTCGAGGGTGAGGGGAGCTAACTTTTCAAGGAGATGAATATATTTAACAATATAAGCAAGCTGTACCTTGTCTTTGACAAGGAAGCAGGATTAGATCTTTCTTTTTTTCTTTCTTTGCCTTTTTTTTTTTTATTTTGAGACAGGGTCTCACTCTGTTTCACAGGCTGGAGTGCAGTGGTGGGATCATAGCTCACTGCAGCCTGGAACTTCTGGGCTTTAAATGATCCTCTTGCCTCAGCCTCCTGAGTAGCTGGGACTATAGGTGTGTACCACCATGCCCAGCTAATTAAAAAAAATTTGTTTTAGAGATAAGGTCTTGCTATGTTGCACAGGGAGGTCTCACACTCCTGGACTCAAGTAATCCTCCTGCCTCAGCCTCCCAAAACACTAGGATTATAGGTCTGAGCCAGATCTTTTTAGAAGGTCCCTTGAAGGCAAGAACTGCCTGTCCCATTTGCCAGCACTTAGGACTCCATATCTACTCATTGAATTTGTTATTCAATGGAATTCCTCATTCCATTTTCTTGTCTCCTGTTTTTCTCTGTGTATGCTAAGGCCTAGCTCTAAGAATATTACAAATGTAAAGAGTTTTTTAGCAAACTCTCCACAATTTATTTTTTAAACAACTTGCTCCTGGTTTTCCAGTTTCTCAGAAATTTCTCTTTCAAACATTTACCAGGAGCAAATAATCTTAAAACAGTACGGCCTTAAAATTTCCTCCTATGTGAAAAGAAAATAATTTTCATTAAAGAAATTTGGGAAATATAAGAAAATGGGAAGAAGAAAAAAGCCCATTCATAATCTTTTTTTTTCTGGTTTTTTTTTTTGGGGGGGGGTCTTCGTAAGTTCTTTGCCCACCTGTTCATAATCTGATCTTCAAATATTTGCTCATTGCTTATTTACACATATATGCTTGAGATATATGTACACATATTTTTAAAACATTTTATATTTGTGTATTCCTTTCAGTTCTTTTAAAACGTATTAAGATCACATATGTATAATTTTGTGTTTTTAAAATTATTTTAACATAAATCCACATGTCATGAAAATACTCTAAATATTTTAATTACAGTGCACTGCCCCAGGGTGAGCCTGCCCGTGATTTACTTTTACAGCTCTTTTCTGTTAAGAATAACCATGGCCTAATGTGACTGACAGTGTGCATTCTGGAGCCAGGCCACGTGGGTTTGAATTTTGGCTCCACCATTTTCCAGCTGGGTGACCTTGGGCTAGTTACTTTTCCTCTCTGTGCCTCCAGGTCCTCATCCCATTTCATGGGGATAATAATAGCACTTTCCTCATGGGTTTCAATTAGTCACTGGTTATAAAGTACTAAGTAAGTGCTCAATAAATCTTAGCTATTACTATCTCTGCGTGAAGCCCTAAGCCTAGATGCCCATGAGTGAAGTCACCAGGTCCAATATCTAATTTTTTTTTTTTTTTTACTGTTCTTGATAGAGATGAATCAAAGTGTGTGAACCGAGAAAGTCCTTTCCTTACCCTCTACCTGCCCATGCCTTCCTCACTGTCCCACCGCCTCCTTTCCTCTTTTAGAACCCCATCACGCCCTCTTCCAGACCATTTGGGAGGTGCGTGTATCTTCATGAAGGAGACAGCATCTTCTCTCCACTCTGTAGTCAGAGGTCAGGGGCCAGAGGCTCTTCCATGGATAGGGGAGGGGAATGAGGGTGAGCGGCAGAGGGAATTTTAAAACTTGGTCTGCTTTAAAAGGCCCCAAACAGAGTGCAGTAAAATGTGCAAACAAATCTGCCACCTCCCAGTCGTGGGGCTGGCCCTGAGTGAAACCTACGTGGAGACTGTCCCTTGTCAATCACAAAACCTTGCAGACTGGGTAGTTGGAGGGCCCTGTGCCAAGCCACATCCCACTCTGCCCTGCACTGGTTCACCTCCCTGGCGCCCCCTCCTGGGGAAGTTGAGGGGAGCAGGTGGAGAGCTGGCCATTCCCACAGAACTGGGGACAGGGTGAGGGTAGGGGTGCTTGGTTAAGGTGACAGTGATCCTGACTTCTAAACCCTGCCTCAGGACATTTACCCTGTCAAAGTATTGCCTCATTTGCAAATTTATTAATATGAAATTCCAATAAAGGTTTAAGCATTAAATCATATTTAATCCAATGTTTGACAAATCACTTTGTTTTCAAAATGAGAGTAAAGTTGCCTGATTTAGGATGCCCTGGAGTCAATCTGGAGTGGGTCGTCTCGGCCGCCAGACCCTCGGGGTGGCCTGCGTGTCTAGAGATGGGGACAATTCAAGTGTCCTGGCTTTGTGCGGAAATCTGTCCTCTCTGGAGGGCAAGGCGGACTTTTAAAGGCCACTCCACCAGCTGAAAGAAAAACTTTGGGGCTGCGAAACGTGAAAAAAGCAAAGTTGAAATTGACAAATGGGCCGGGCGCGGTGGCTCATGCCTGTAATCCTAGCACTCTGGGAAGCCGAGATGGGAGGATCGCTCAAGGTCAGGAGTTCGAAACCAGCCTGAGCAAGAGCGAGACCCCATCTCTACTAAAAATACAAAGAAATTAACTGGACAACTAAAATATATAGAAAAAATTAGCCGGGCATGGTGGCACATGCCTGTTGTCCCAGCTACTCAGGAGGCTGAAGCAGAAAGATTGCTTGAGCCCAGGAGTTTGAGGTTGCTGTGAGCTAGGCTGATGCCACAGCACTCTAGCCAGGGCAACAGAGCAAGACTCTGTCTCAAAAAAAAAAAAAAAAAAAAAAAGAAATTGACAAATGTTTCACTGCTTTGAGAAAATAGTATGTCATCTTTGATATTTGTTAAGTTTGGTACCCAGACAAATGTCAGTATATTTGAAAACAATTTGTAAGTTGGATTTTTGGCAAGAGTTCCAGATGATTAAAGAGAAATCATAGCCAATAGTAAATTAAATGAGTTACTCATAGTCAAGTAATTTCAAAATCAAATTTATAAAAACTCCTAAATTTGAAGCAAAACAGAGTTATATTTAATACAGGATGTGGGTGCATTTGAGTGTTTGTTACAGTGAGGGTGAGGCCCCGGAGAATCAGACACAGGGTCTATGGAAGGGATTGAAAGGCTCAGCCCTGCAGTCCTGCTCTGGGCCAGGGGCGTTGGCTCGGCTTCCAGTTTAGCCTTCAGCCTGCCCGCCTCAACAAATAGTCTGGGCAGATTTGGAGCAGCTACTGCAACCACCGGCATCTTCTCTGAATCTGTGCAACAACCATGCACGGCTGGAGTTTCCGTCTCCATTTTGCAGATGAGAAACTGAACTGAGTGTGAACGCGAGTTCACTTTATTAGCTGGGCAAGTCAGCCCTCCTCCCTGACCTCCCAGGCTTGGGGGAAACATGCAAAGAGGAGACCACTACCAACCCATCCCCAGCCTGGCACCCTAAGGAAGCAACACTAGGGTATGTTTGCCTGTCTGATGTGTGTTTTCCAGTAGTGATGGTGGGGTAAAATACCTATGAGCACCTGGCATTGCGCTAGGCTCTGTACCAAGGTGAATGCACGTGCTGTTCCCAGGACTCTGCATGATAGGTATCACATACTCCCTCTCAGAAAATGAGGTTCAGGGAGTCTAAGTAACTTACCCAACACGACTCAGCTAGTAAGTGGCAGAGCTGAGATTTGAACACAGAACTGTCTGGCTGCAAAGTCTTTGTTCCATATACTCTATCATGGATCCTGGGGTATGTGTCTGATTTTGGGGTGGGGGAGTCCCTGTAGGGATGGGGTGCTCAGGGAAGGGACAGTGTCTGGCTCTGACGAGCAGATGGACCAGTGTGGGTGAGTCTGGAGGCACAAAGGTCGTGGACGAGGCTCCTGCCACATCCTGGATGTGGGTGATGAGGTTCTGGCTGGTGGCTGTGGGGTAGAGAGGAGATTTTTAGGGGGGCAGTTAAGATTGGTGGTTAAGACAGGGTGGCAGAGCTGGCCACAGCCTTGTGATTGGCTGGTGCCACCTGGTAAAAGATTGAGAATTGAATGTCTTGAGGGGGCTGTAAGCCCTACTCCTCCCTGTTGCCTTCCACTCGGTCCAGGCCACACATTGCCAGGAGCTGCCTGAGTTTGTTCCTGGATGAAAATCTCCATTTCATGGTACAGCTGTCAGGTATTGGCTGTGAGATCTTGGGAAGATTACATGAACCCTGAACTTTAGTTCTCTAATCTATAAAATGAGGACATCAGGGTCTACCTGCATTTGCTTGTTATGGAGATTAAATACTGTGGACAAAGCTGAGTTCACGTCCAGAGGACTTGGACAACTATGGAAACTCCATCGGGGGCCAGAGAAAGGTGAGCTAATTCCTTCTGGAGAAAACAGCAATAATATCAGGTATGTTTTGTGCTTTATAATTTCCATATTTAATTTTTATAATAGCCTGATGAGTTGGATGAGACAAAGTATTATTATTCCTACCAGTGGCCTCAGATCCTTTCAGAACAAGGTGGGATCTAAACAGAAGTAATTGAGTGTTACACATACGTAACAGATAGTGGTGTGGGAAACCACAGTGACCCCATACTGCTTGGTCAAAGGTGGTGAGTCGGGTGAGGACCAGCGTAGGACTCCTAGCCCAGTGCTCTCACCTGTGAGCTCCCTTTCGGGACCTGCTGGATCTGAGTCAGGGCCTGGCCAGAGGTGCGAATGGGGGAACAGGGTGGGGGTGGAGAGCGGGGAGCAAGCGGTGAGGTCTGGCTTTGACAAGGCCACTGAGACTTTCGACGGCAAGTGCCCATGGGTCTCTTTAACTCCTCTGAGCCTCCCCTTCTCTGTTCCCCACCTCATACCCCTGCCTTGGGCCTGAGCGCCTTCTGGGAGAGCCTGTTGGCTCCAGGTCCTGGGGGGCCTCCTGGGTGGAGGCTCGGCCCACTGCCCTCATCTCAGCCCCCTCTCCCTCCTGCTCCTTCCCTTCTGCCCCCAGCCCTCATTAGCCAACTTCTTATTTATCTCATTCCTTTGCCTGAATAACTTTTTTAGTTCTCACAACAGTACTGTGCAGTATCTACTATTATTATCCACATTGCACAGATGCATGTACTAATGCACAGAGAAATTAGTGATTGGTAAGTGATTGGCCTGGTCACTCGGCTGGCACGATGTAGAGCCAAGATTCAAGCCCTGGGACATCTGACAGGTTCCTAGCCGAACGGTTATGGTGTGCTGTCTCCAGAGGACTGGCACACTCCAGAATCTTGCAAGACCAAGTTGTCTCAGAGCATCTGAATCCCACCTCATCCAGGACACAGTGACATCCAGCCAAGATGCTGCTGAGATGAGAGGTCTTTAGGTTTTGCCACAGGGTAGCAGGAGAACCTGGGACAACACCCACAACAGTTGTGTCTGTGTCATCCACTTCTGTGAATAGCCCTGTCCTGACCGGTAGTCTGTATTTTCTTCTGTTAGGAGAGTGGCACCTCCCTATACATAGCATTACCCACCCAGTGAGGGTAACCCTAAATGACTTTTTAATAAAGTGGTTTGCACCTTCCTGTCCTCTTCTTCTTCAGTGAACTGTCCCCTGAGCCCCACCACCCTTGGGCTTCTACTCGGCTGCCCATCCCCCTTCCAAGGCCAGTCCTCCCTGCGATTCTCCTTGACCTCTCAGAGACACCACAGCCCATCAACTGCTCTGTTTGGGGAACATTTCTTTCCTCTGCGTGGGTGACCCTGCGCCCGGCTGGTCCTCCTGCCTTCCTGATGGCTTTCTCACTGACTCCGTCTCTCCATCTACCTTTCTCCCCAGCAGGCCGGGAGGCCGATTCCTGCTGCGGGTGCCGGGCCTACTGGGCTCCTTCCTTAGACCCTGGAGTCAGGAAAGAAGTTTATTGGGGCAGAGGTGGGAAGAGGGGAGGAGGAAGGAAAGAAGCTCCTCTGCAGTATTCATCGAGGGTCCTCGGTGGGTCGATACATTAGCAGAGGCCACGATGGACCAGGAGATGGTGCCCTGGCCATCTGCCCCAGCATCCAGAGATGCCCAATGCACAAGAACCTAACCCAGCTTACAGGAGATGTGGAGCAGACCTGCTAAGCTACTTACTTACCAGCTGATACAGTTTGGATGTTTGGCCTCTCCAAATCTCGTGTTGAAATTTGATCCCCAGTGTTGAATGTGGGCTCTGGTGGGAGGTGTTTGGGTCATGAGGGCGGATTCCTCATGAATGGCTTGGTGCCCTCTCTGCTGTAGAGTGAGTTCTCACTTTATTAGTTCACATGAGAGCTAGTTGTTTAAAGGAGCCTGGCACCTGCTCCCTCTCTCTCTTGCTTCTGCTGTGTGAGTTAGGAGATGAGCTATTAGGATAGCTCCCTCCCTCTAGGTGGCTGCAGCTGTGCAGGGCGAGTTCCCCGGGGGGAGCAGAGTGTAGGCTGATCTCAGCTCCCGCTTGCTTCTGGATGATAGTCCTTGTGCAGTTTCCAACATGTCCACATGGTGGCGGCACCCAGTGGGAACAGCTCCTGCTTCTGCCTGAGGCTCCTGGCTCCAGGCTGGGTAGGCTGGGGCACCCTCTACAGGCACCCATGCTCACTCACTCATGCAGTGGGATCCCTTGGGTTCCTACTCCGGCAGCCCAGTAAACAGGCTAGCTCACGTATAACTCCCCCAGGGAGAGCTACTGCTTGGCTCACAACAGGACCCCACGGGGTGGAGAGCTGCCTGTGGCTTAGCTGCCTTGGACACCCTTTCTCCGGGCAAGGCTGGAGACATGCACACTCTGGCCCTTTGGCTGTGCTGGTCTAAACCTCCACTCCACCCTCATTGTCTCCTTACCACATTCTTCCTTCAGATATGTGGGCCACATGCGGTTAGGTCACATCTTCTTTTGCATCAGCAAAATCTAATTGGGTTTCTGGGCTTTTCCTGTTCTTCATCTGGAATACCTCTTAATTTTTAGATGATTTTTGCAGGTGTTGATTTCATCTCCTCTGAGTAGATTTTCCTGTAACCTTCAGAACTTTGAGGAAGACCTAATGGTCACCCCAAGATCCTGGTCACACCCCAGTCTTAGCAAGGAGATAAAGCTCCTGGTAAAGGCTCATATAGGCTGCAGGTGGTTGGGGCAGGAAGGAAGCTCTAGGGTTTGGGGCACTTGGGCTAGTCTCCAAGGAGGAGATGGGCTTCAACCAGACTCTGCAAAGATGGGGAGAACCTGCTTGGAGGAGGGGAGGGAGGAAGGCATTCTGGGACTGTGTTGGGGGTATCTTCCCCCCTCCTCTAGTGTGGGGTTGGTGTCCCAAAGGCCACAGTAGAAGGGGACAGCACTGCCCTTGATAATTGGACCAGTGCCTCCCTGGGATGGAGCCTGGAGGGGTCTCCTTGACTCTCTTGGAGGCAGGGGCTGAGTCTGCTGGCACAGGAGGCTTGTCCCATGACACTTAGTCCAGTATTTGTTCCTTGTGGGTGCTCAGCCCTGAAAACCCTACTGATCCTGGAAGCTCATGGGCACAGGGCCTCTTCAGTCATCCCTCTGACTGAACTGATTTGTCCTAAAGAGGATGGCCTGGAGCTCACTTTGAGGCCAGGGATAGAAAAGATTCACTGGCCTCTTACAGAGTCAGGGGTGGGCTTGGCACAGGTTGCTGGGGAGGGGGTGCTGTGTGGGTCCTTGAAGAGGGATAAACCTGCGGACTCCAAGCCGTAGGCTCTGGGTCTCCCAGTCTTACCCACTCTAGCCACACACTGCCATGTTATTATTCTCTTAATCTTTTCTTTAAATTGATTTTAAATAAATTCACTTAAAAATCAGGCTCAGTACAACTTTACACCCACTAGGATGACTACAATAGGACAAAAATGGAAGATAACAAGTGTTGGCAAGGATGCAGATAAATTGGAACCCTCATGATTGCTGATGGAAATGTAAAATGGGGCAGCTGCTGTGGAAAACAGCTTGGTGGTTTCTGAAAAAGTTACATATAGAACTACCACATGACCCAGAAGTTCCCCTCCTAGGCATATTCATCTAAGAGAACTGAAAACTGGGACTCAACCAAATACATGTACACACATGTGTACAGCAGCACCGTCACAATGGTGAAAAGGAGAAAATAGCCCAGATGTGCATCAACAAATAAATGGATAAACAAAATGTGTTATATTCATACAATGGAATATTACTTAGCCATAAAAAGGAATTAAGGTCTGATACAAGCTATGACGTGGATGAACCCCGAAAACATTATGCTAAGTGAAAGAAGCCAGACACAAAAGGTTACATGTTCCATTTATATGAAAAATCCAGAATAGGTAAATCCATAGGGACATAATACAGATGGTGGTTTCCAGGGGCTGGATTAAGGCAGGTAATGGCAGCAACTGCTTAATGGGTGTGGGGTTTTTTGGGGGGTGATAAAATGCTTTGAAATTAGATAGAGGTGGTGGTTGCCCAACATTGTAAATGTACAAATTGCTGATGAATTGTTCATTTTAAAATGGTTCATTTTTCTTTTCTTTTCTTTTCTTTTTTTGAGATAGAGTCTCACTCTCTTGCCCGGGCTAGAGTGAGTGCCATGGCGTCAGCCTAGCTCACAGCAATGTCAAACTCCTCGGCTCAAGCAATCCTTCTGCCTCAGCCTCCCGTGTAGCTGGGACTACAGGCATGTGCCACCATGCCCAGCTAATTTTTTTAATATATATTTTTAGTTGGCCAATTAATTTCTTGCTATATATTTTTTAGTAGAGACGAGGTCTCGCTGTTGCTCAGGCTGGTTTCAAACTCCTGACCTTGAGCGATCCGCATGCCTCAGCCTCCCAGAGTGCTAGGATTACAGGTGTGAGCCACTGCGCCCAGCAAAATGGTTCATTTTTCAATTGGCTGTTGAATGCATGCTTTAACTCTGTCATTTTTAGAGTGAGGTGACCATATATCCCTGTTTCCCCAAGAAAGTACTTGTTACATGTGCTCCTCCAGCAAAATCATGACGAGTGTCACCTTTTAGTCTCAAAAATTTCCTATTTGAATGATAAATTTTATTGTCTCCCTACTCATAATAAATTAGATGCAAGTTTAAATTAAAAAATGGTTCATTTTGTTATATGAATTTCATTTCAACATAAAAAAGTGAGAAAAAACAATCAGCCTCAGTATTCTTACTGGTAAAGAGAGGGTAATAACACTACTTATTTCATGAGGAGGTGGTAAGGAATAAAATAATGTATGCCAAGTGGCCAGCACTCAGCTATTCAAGAAAGGACGGCCATTATTTTCTGAATGCTACTTCCTAGGGTTGCACCGCGGGATGCCCCAAAGTCTTTTTTTTGGCCACTGCAGGATGTGGCTTAAGTCCCTGGGCTAAGACCCAGAAAAACCCCAAGAGCTGTGGGTGAGGTGGCGCCTAACAGGCTGTCTCTGTCATGCGGCCAGAGCCAACCCCCTTGCAGAAGGAGTGAGGGATGAAGCCCGGATTCCGCAGGCAGGGCCTGGGAGCTGCACGTTTGGCCACCAGGGAGCGCTGCCGGAGTTGTCGTTCCCAGAAATCGGGCAGGAATTTAGGGCTCTGTAGGGTATTAGCTATGTGCAACCCTACTGGTAACCATGGAGTCCAGTAAATGTGGGATTTGTCGGCTTTCCCCGGTCTTCCCATGTTGCCCAGGAACAGGCATGGGGCCCTGTGGCCAGAGGAGCGCTCTAGGCTTCTCTCCCATTGTCCTGTAGCCTGCGTCCCCTCCCGAGGAGTGGAGGCTGTACCTCCCGCCTGGTTTAGCACTCGGAAGTACGGCACCAGGCCTGTGCCTCCGCCATCGCGGCTGGGCCAGTGCCTGAGAGGCAGGCCGAGTGGGAGAAGGCGCAGACGCAGCGGGTGGCGGATTGAAGTTGGTCTCCCTGCTGAAGGGTAAAGGAGCCGGGGGTCTATGGTATGTCCTGGCCCCTCTGTGCCACGAAGCTACAAACCCTCATGATTGCTGATGGAAATGTAAAATGGTGCAGCCGCTATGGTTCCTGAAAAAGTTACACATAGAATTACCACATGACCCAGCAATTCCCCTCCTAGGCATATTCATCTAAGAGAACTGAATACTGGGACTCAACCAAATACGTGTACGCACAATGTGTACAGCAGCCACAGCATTTCCTTCCCTCCCAGCTACGTCCGCATGAGCCAGCATCACCTCTGCTTCCTGTTTAATTGGGCAGTTCTCAGCCAGGCTGGACCCTGTCTGGAATCTCAGCTTGTCTGCTGAGAGCCCTAGTTTCCACAGCCCCTCCTCTGGGGGTGTCCCCGACCCCTGATGCTCCACTACCACCATCATCATATTGCTACCTGGAGATTCTTGCTTGTCCCCAACGCCAGTTCAGACCCCTGAAAGCACAGATGGCCCAGCTCCAGTCTCCAGGGGCCATCTGCTTTGCATCTTTGCAATGCAATCTGCTTTGCATTCTTGCCAGGGCCACCGCATGGCTCCCCCGCATGGGCCCGTTCTCTCTGTACACTGTCTTTGTATGTATGGAGACAGCAACAGTAAACCCAAAAGGCTTAATACTGGGAGCTTTTTGCAGCCAATGCTTTTTTGGGGGGCCTGGTGCACTGCTCTTGAAGCTTCCACACACATTCTCTCTGGTTTTGGTCTCTCAGTGGCTTATCTGTGGCCTTGTTACCTTGTGTAGGATCTACATGACACTGAGATATTCTGGCCTTGTAAAGTGTCATTTCTTGCTGGTAATGAATACAGACGACACAAAACATTCTCAGAAACGTCCACTGTGCTTGGCTTGTGAGAGCCTTTTACTTCGTGCCAAGTCTGTGGATTGTCAGCTCCCACGGTGTTTGGAAACAGTCTTGGATCGTTGCTGGATATTTGGGTCCTGTGGCTTCACCCTGCAGCCTTTTGTAGGCGGTGCGGTGTTCTGGGTAGACCCGGGCCTTGGGGTTGACTGGACTCAATCAAATATAACTGTGTGTCCTTGGGCAAGTTACTTAATTTCCCTGAATCTCAGTTTTCTCATCCATAAAATAGGGAAGAAAGAAGTAATTCAAAGAGATGTTTGGAAAATTTGGTGAGAAAATATATGCAGTAGACACATAATAGGCACTTGGTAAACATTGGCTGGACTTATTAGTAAAAGCAAATAGGCACCTTCTTTAAAGAAAACGTAGCTCTTTCCTAAACACCACCATCGTACTTAAACTGACTGTCAAGAAGTTATTGCTCCTCAAGACACTCAGGACCAGAGGTTGGGGGAGGGGTATTCCAGGGCGCAGGGAGACCGCAGCTGTCACTTGCTACTTAGGGACAGACCTGCACTCTCAGGAGAAAAGCAGGAAAAAGACTCTTTCCAACTCTGCTGGTTAGAGGTGGATCTGGGCCCTCTGTCTGGGTAGGGTGAGGCAGCTGGCAGGGAGCTGGGTGCCCATTCCAATGGCTGGCCAAGGGTAGCAGAGAGAGGTTTGCTCTCAAAGGAATTAGGTGAAAAGCCTGCAGCCAAGTGTGAGATCAAATCCCGGAAAACATCAGTGCTGTGAGGGACCCTAGGTGAGCATTCTTAGTCCCAATATCAAGAAAACTGCTGGAAGTCTCACAGCTACAGCAGGCAGAACAGACTGAAGATGGCGCACATTTATCATGCACTGACTGTGTGCACGGTGCTGGTCAAAGGGCTTTTTACATACGGGTGGATTTCGTCTCCCAAATAAGCCCCACTGAATGAAGCTTTTGTGAGATCTGAACTTTGTGTATTTTGTTCACTGCTGAATTTAACAAGAGTGAATGGATACAAATTTGGTGAAAGAATGAACCCTGTGAAGTATGTACTGTCGTAATCAGGGGAGGAAATTCAAATATAGAGAGGTCAAGGAACTTGTCAGAGGTCCCCCAGAGGGTAAAGAGCAAAGTCAGGATTCGAACCCAGGCCACAGCAAGAGGCTGCCTCTGAATTCCCAGTCTCCTCTCTGCCTGTTTTCACATGATGTTTGAGCATTTCTCCCTCTTTTTGTGATCTGCTTACATGGAGCTTTTCCTGTCTCGGCCGTCTGTAGATACTCGCATAACAGACAACATACCTTTGGGGCACTTAGCTGCAGCCAGTGTTGATTCACCAATTTCACAAAGAGTTCTCTGTGGTTGAGTACAACATTCATATATTTCATTAAAGGGACTGATTTACAACTTTTCAAACTCTCGTCTTTGGCGACAATGAAGGCACGAAGGGAAAAAGATCCCCAGGGTTGAAGGCATGTGGATTACGGCTCAGTTAGAAGCCCCTCTGGACAGTGGGAGCTGGTGCCTTTCAGGTTTGTTCTGCTTGTGTAATGAGGGTGTGAGAAGCAGCTGCCACAGTGTCTGAATGTGCTCTTCCTTCTGGGCAGCCCGTGAGGGGAAGAAACTTGGAAAGAGAGAAGGAAGGACTGGCCAGGAAGGGAGCGGCCACCAGCATGGCTGGGTCTTTCCGCCTCTGGAGCGCTTCTGCTCTCCACCTGCCCCACCTTCCTCCCTGCTCCCTGCTTCTTCTTCCCGCACCCCTCACTGCTTCCCTTCCCACTCCTGCCCCAATGGCAAGGCAGGCTCACTCTGGTTCAGGAGCTTACAGGACTTTGGGCCTTGCTGGCCCAGCTTGAGGATGCGCTGTCTGGTCTGGGGCTCTCCACCTCCACTGCCCGTCAGCAGCACTTGTGGAGCCAAGAAATTTATTTATTTATTTATTTATTGAGACAGAGTCTTACTCTGTTGCCCGGGCTAGAGTGCTGTGGTGTCAGCCTAGCTCACAGCAACCTCAAACTCCTGGGCTCAAGAGATCCTCAGGATGCCTCAGCCTCCTGAGTAGCTGGGACTACAGGAATGTGCCACCATGCCCAGCTAATTTATATATATATATTTTTTTATTTTTTTTCAGTTGTCTAGCTAATTTCTTTCTATTTTTTTAGTAGAGATGGGGTCTCACTGTTGCTGAGGCTGGTCTTGAACTCCTGAGCTCAAACAATTCTCCTGCTTCGGCCTCCCAGAGTGCTCGGATTACAGGCATGAGCCACCATGCCTGGCCAAGATAATATTTAAATAAATAAAAATATATAAACTTTTGTACAAATATTTTTTTAAAAATATATGTGTATTTAAACACACACACACACACACACACACACACACACACACACAGGTGCCCTGTCCTGGCACTGTCACTCCCAAGATTCTAATTCAGTAGGTCTGGAACAGAACCTGGGAATCTGTATTAATAGATTCTAGTTCGCTGCTGACTCTGATGGACAAACTGCTGTTCCAGTCTTACTAGCTTTTCATAACTTGGGGTTACATGAAAAAGAAATAAAAGGACGTATTTAGAATTACTGTGCTGATTCTGTAGGAAGAAGTGATCTCGGGGGCCTGTGTGTTCTCACTTTGACTATTGTGAGCTGGCACTTCATTTTATACCCACCTTTGAACGGCATTAGCTCTCCTTGGCCCTAGTGCCGGATCACATGTCCGGTGTCTCTGTGCTCTGTCCAGAGCACTGCTCCACACTTGTCCCCTGTGCCTCTGCTTTGACCCCAGTGTGGCCGCCTCCAGTCAGGCTTCATGGTCTCCTATGGTGACATCCTGACCGTTTTCTTTCTACCTCAGGACCTGGAATTATCATCATCATCATCATCATCATCATCATCATCATCGTCAAGCTAACACTGTGTGCCAAGCAGCTCCAACTGCTTTACTTCACCTAATCCTCACAGCCAACCTATGGGGTAGGTGCTGTCATTAGCCCCCTTTTACTGACGAGGATGCGACTCTCTCCAGCATGAGGCAGCCAAGCTAAAAAATCTAGTAGTATCTTTAGAGGGGTTCACTGTGTGCAGCCAAGGCACAAGCTGTACTAAGAGTCCACACAAATTCCCAAAGCCCAAATTCAGCCTTTATCAACATGGACCTTGGGGCTCCCCGCCCCTCTGATTTCAGGCCAAATTGCCACCCTCCTCCTTCATCCCTCCCCTATCCCTCTCTTTCAGTCCAGGCAAGCCTCTCTGATTGTTAGTGGGAAGAAATAGCCCCTTTCAGGGGCTACCCCAGCCCTCCTCCCCCTCAAGGTGTGGTCTGCCTAAAAGTCTCAGATTTGACAGGTGTAACAGTCCACCGTGACTTTCTCAAGGTTTGAGTTGGGCAGTTGTCTTAGTCTATTTGGGCTGCTATCACAGAATAACATAGACTGGGTAACTTATAACCTACAGAAATTTATTTCTCACAGTTCTGGAGGCCGGGGAGTCCAAGACCAAGGCACGGGCAGATTCAGTGTCTGGTGAGGGCTATTTCCTGGTTCATGGATGGTGACTTCTCACTGTGTCCTGACTTGGCAGGAGTGAGGGCCTCTCTGAGGTCTCCTCTATAAGGGCACTATCCCATCCAGGAGGGCTCCACCCTCATGTCTTAATCATTTCCCAAAAGCCTCACCTCCTAATACCTTGGGGGTTTCAACATATGAATTTTGGGAGGACACAAACATTCAGAGCAGAGCAGGACCTAAGGAAGCACTAATGGGGGACATTCCAGCCCAGCTCTGAGACACTCAGAACCCTCACCATATCTGAGACACAAAAAGAAACATAAGATTTAAAAGCAAGCACTTTTTTTTTAGACAGGTCTCACTCTGTCACCCAAGCTAGAGTGCAATGTCATCATCATAGCTCACTGCAACCTCCAACTCCTGGCTCAAGCGATCCTCCTGCCTCAGCCTCCCAAGTAGCTGTGACTACAAGCACAAGCCACCACGCTCAGCTGATTTTTCTATTTTTAGTAGAGACAGGGTCTCGCTCTTGTTCAGGCTGGTCTCGAACTCCTGGCCTCAAGCAATCCTCCCATCTCGGCCTCCCAAAGTGCTAGGATTACAGGTATGAGCCACCACGCCCAGACTGTTGTGTTTTTTGATTTTTGCATTCTGCAAATTTACTCAACTTGTTATTAGTTCTAACAAGATTTTTTGTGGAGTCTTTAGAGTTTTCTACATATAAGATTACGTCATCTGCCAATAGAGATACTTTTACTTCTTTTCCAGTTTGGATAAGTTTTATTTCTTTTCCTCGCCTAATTGCTTTGCTAGGACTTCCAATACTATGTTGAATACAAGTGGAGAGAGTGGGCATCCTTTGCCTTGTTCCTGATCTTAGAGAAAAAGCTTTCAGTTTTTCATTGTTGAGTATGATGTTAGCTGTGAGCTTGTCATATATGGCTTTTATTACACTTGGGGTAAATTCCTTCTATACCTAGTTTGTTGAGATTTTTTTACCAAGAAAGGTAAAAATTTTGTCAAATACTTTTCTTGCATCTATTGAAATAATCATCTGATTTTATCCTTCATTTTGTTAATGTGGTGTAACACATTAATTGATTTGCATATGTTGAACCATCCTTGGAAAGGACTTGAAAAGACATTTCTCCAAAGAAGACATAAATGGCTGACAGGTATTAATATATGAAAAGGTGATCAACATCACTAATCATAAGAGAAATGCAAATCAAAACCACAATGAGATATCACCTCACACCTGCTAGGATGGCTATTGTCAAAAAAAAGGTAATAAAATAAAATAAACAAACTCTCCAATCCTTCCAAAAGGTACCAAGTGCTGTGGAGAAGAAACTGGAACTCTTACACACTGTTGGTAGGAAAATCAAATGGTGCAGCAACTATGAAAAACAGTATAGAGTTTCCTCAAAAAATTAAAAATAGAACTACCATATTGAGCCAGCAATCCTACTTCTGGGCATATATCCAAAAGAATTGAAATCAGTATCCCAAAGAGATATTAACACTCTTTTGTTCACTGCAGGATTACTCACGATAGTCAAGACTTGGAAACAACCTAAATATTCATCACCAAATGAATGGAAAAATAAAATGTGGTATATACATACAGCGGAATATTATTCAGCTTTCAAAAAGGAGGAAATTCTGCAATATATGACACTATGGCTGAACCTGGAAGACACTGTACTAAGCGAAATTAGCCAGCCGCAGAAGAACAAATACTACATGATTCTATTACATGACATATCTAAAGTAGTCAAACTCATGGAAGTTGAGACAAGAATGGTGGTTGCCAGGGCCTGGGAGGAGGAAGAAATGGGGAGTTGCTGTTCAACAGGTATAAAGTTTCGGTTACACAAGGTGAATAAGTTCTAGAGATCTGCTGTACAACACTGTGCCTATTGTTAACAATACTGTACTGTGCTCTTAAAATTTGTTAAGAGAGTAGATCTTATGTTAAGTGTTGTTACCACTTTTTTTTTTTTTTTTTTTGAGATTAGGTCCCATTCTGCCACCCAGGCAGGAGTGCAGTGGTGTTATCATAGCTCACTGCAGCTTTGAACTCCTGGGCTCAAGTGATCCTCCTGCTTCAGCCTCCTGAGTAGCTGGGACTACAGGGGCATGACACCATGCCTGGCTAATTTTTCTATCTTTTGTAGAGATAGGGTCTTGCTCTATTGCCCAGGCTGGTCTTGAACACCTGGGCTCTAGCAATCCTCCTGCCTTAGCCTCCCAAAGTGTTATAGGTGTGAGCCACTGTGCCTGGTGCCACAATTTTAAAAAAAAGCTTTAAAGGATTACCTATTTGTATGTTTATATATCTGTGTATACCCAAATACATACAAATACAGGAATATTAATTGATTCCTTACTATAATCTGTTACAAAAATAATGAACTAAAGGAGTAAAATTAGAATTTGGATCTGTCATGTAAAATAATTCAGCTATTTTATACCCAGCTTAATAGAGGTTCTTTTTTTCATCAAATTATTCTGTTAACTCTCAGTGCTTTTCACACATTCTTAATAATTTTGTTAGAAATCTCCTTGGATAGCCCTGACCTAATTTTATTTGTTTATTTTTAAAAATGCTATCACAGACCTGAATTCACCCTTAAAATATCAACTACTCCAGAAATTAAATCTGCTTTGATGACTACAATGATTTCCCTCAACCAGGCTTGCCAGCTTGTAAAATGTACAAGTGTAAGCATGTATACTAACTGTAGATGCACTTTTGCAGGGAGTCTGTGAATTTGGAATGCTTTGGAAATGAAGAGTTTTCTGCTTTTTTTTTGAGACAGAGTCTCACTGTGTTGCCCAGGCTAGAGTGCCGTGGCATCAGCCTTGCTCACAGCAACCTCACACTCCTGGGCTCAAGCGATCCTTCTGCCTCAGCCTCCCAAGTAGCTGGGACTACAGGCATGCGCCACCATGCCTGGCTAATTTTTTTTTATATATATTTTTTAGTTGGCCAATTAATTTGTTTCTATTTTTAGTAGAGACGGGGTCTCGCTCTTGCTCAGGCTGGTTTCGAACTCCTGACCTTGAGCGATCCTCCCGCCTCGGCCTCCCAGAGTGCTAGGATTATAGGCGTGAGCCACCGCGCCCGGCCAAGGAAATAAAGAGTTTTCTAACTTCAACAAAAACCTATAACAATTGGACAACAAGTTAATAAAACTTCTTCTTTGCTGTTACCTAAGGAAATATTAATAGCTGTAATAAAAGCAATCATTCAAAGCACAAAGACCCAGAATCTTTTAACAATGTTTTAGCTGATCACTATGCTAACCCAAGCAGTATTAGCCAAGATCATTGCTCCTGTAACCACACAGAAAAGATAGGCCTGGGAGGAATTCAAAGAGGCTATTTTTAACCATCATAGACAAACCCCTGATTCAAAAAAGTGGACACATTTGGAATCAGGAAACATTTGCATAGAGATTATTTGGTGCTTTCAGGATGTCTGACTCACAGCGTCAAATACTTTATAGTGGAGTTTTGCAAAAATGCTTTATGATATTACTCATAATAGCAGGTATAAATTTGCAACAGTATTAGACCAACATTGGTGGGGTAATTTTAGAGGTATTCCTAAGGATGTTTTTAAAACATGTCCTGCTGCCAACAACGTGATCCTCATAACTGTAAAGATGACATACGGACAAGAACCAGGGTCTTAAGGGCCCTTCATGCCTCCAAATGGACTTTAGACAAGTGCCTCCTGCAATGGATTATAAACAGCTTCCTTGCTGGAGTGCTATGGCTCTAACCGCGGCAAACATTTTTGCTTGATTTTGTTTTCCAACCTGGGAATTCCCACTCATCTCTCTAATAATAACAAAGACACTCATTTTACTGTTATTGTCATTAAGGAACTCTGTAAAGTTTGCTTTTTACCCCAAAACTTTACTGTCCTTATCATCCACAGTCCTAAGGAAAAATAGAGAGAACTAATGGAATTGTAAAACTAAAATTAGCCAAGTTACTCAAACTCCTGTGACCTAAAATATTACCATTAGCTTTAATGTGTATAAGACCAACCCCCTCTTGGACCCACAGGTTATCTCCTTATGAATTAATAAGAGGCCAACCGGGGCATGGTGCTGCACATCTGTAGTCCCAGCTACTTGGAAGACTCAGGTGGGAGAATCTCTTGAGCCCAGGAGTTCAAGACTGCAGTGAGTTGTGTTTGCACCTGTGAATAGCCACTGCAGTCCCGCACTTCAGCCTGGGCAACATAGCAGGGCCCCTCCCCACCCCAAAGAGGTCGGTCCATGTGTTTGAAAATTTCACCACCAATCTTAGATTCTACCTTATTGCAATTACAATGAAATATGATTAAGAACTGCAAGAAACTCATACAATACCTCCAGCTTTATCATCAACAGATAGGAGCTGCACTTCCAAACCACTCACATATGACCTAAACAGGAGATTTAGTGTTCACTTTTGCCCATCTCTAGGAACACAAAAGTGATTCATTCCTATTGCAATAAATATTATATTTACTCCCAGTGCAATCTGTGCTCCACTAAAATACTGTTTCTTATATGACATCAGGCCCATGCTGTCTACTGCACTAACTCACCCTGTGATTCTGACCAACTGTTAGAGATTGCCAGATATTTGAAACTATCATCCCACCAGGAAATCATGTTTTATTAAAAAGGATATACAGGAGCTTCGAAAATGAGGACTGCACAGATAATCTGGGAGAACATCCAGGAGGGATAATCGATTTCTCTGTCATATAGGCCACAATTCTCATAGGGGGAATAAAGCAAGACATATGCTGCCAAAACTGGCAGAATCAAAGGGAGAAATAGTTCTGCAATAACAATGGGAGGCTTCGATACCTCACTTTCAATAATGGAAGGGACAACCAGACAGAAGCAGGAAATAGTGGACTTGAACACCACAATGGACAGCTAGAATTCACATGCAGAAAATTCTGTCTAACAAGAACACCATACAGGCCAGGTGCAGTGGCTCACACCTGTAATCCTAGCACCCTGGGAGGCTGAGGTGGGAGGATTGCTTCAGGTCAAGAGTTTGAGACCAGCCTGAGCAAGAGCGAGCTCCTGTCTCTACTAAAAATAGAAAAGTCAGCCCAGCGTAGTGGTGGCGTGCACCTGTAGTCCGAGCTACTCGGGAGGCTGAGGCAGCTTGAGCCCAGGGGTTTGAGGTTGCTGTGATCTATGGTGACGCCACTGCATTCTACTTGGGGAGACAGAGAGAAACTGTGTCTAAACAAACAAACAAACAAACAAACAAACAGAAAACACCATACACATTCTTCTCAAGGACACCACTTTTCAGTTTTCCTCATCCCTGCTGCTCCCGACTGCCTGGCGCAGACCCATTTCATCCATTGGGATCCTTGGCCACTGTGGAGCCTGCTTTTGAAAAAGAGCCCACTGGTCTAGTCCTTCCCCTCCTGCAGGGTCCTACTCCTACTGAAGAGGCCACCTGTGCCCTGGACCCATCTTCCCAGCAACTCAGAGTCCTGGCCTGAGCATGGATTGCTCCTTTCTGCTGCACTCAATCTCTCCCCGTCCACCCCCTTCAGTGTATAAACACAGTAAGATGTGTCCCGTATTTCCAAAATCTCTCCCCTGCAGTTCCCACCTGACTTCTAGTCTTAGGCAGCCAAAGTACAATCTTCTTGGTTTGTCTTATTCAGAGTGCCTAGGATATGGTGGGAGTTCTACAACTGTTTTTGCAATAAAGAAATGACCAAATGGATGAATACTAATGTAACAATATCTCTTCTATGTTGTTCAAAATTATAATTCTCATGAGTGATAGCTTTCTTAAAAAATCATTTTCTCAATTGAATCTGGAAATGTTATCTCTCCTACCTCAAGATGTTTAAAACTCAAAATGACAAACTCAATGTATAATGAGAAATATAACTATTCAGAAGTCCAAGCACTTGTGTATGTGCATGGTGCCACCGCCTCATGGTAGGCAAACCTACCCGGGAATCTACCTTGACACAGAGGTCGCTTTCTCAGCCTGGACCCTGGTCTCAGAGCCCAGTCTAAATGGGCAGGGAGTATCCACAACAGAGACAGCTTTGCCAGCACCGGTGACATACTCTCCAAGCTCCCTAACTTAGCAGAGATAAGCACACCATCAGATTTCTACGACTTAACAGGGATGAAGTGCTGATCTAAATTCTCGAGTTGGGGACACCACTCTTTGGCTAGACCCTGGCAGCCTGAGGCTCCCAGGGCCCGTGGGAACTCAGCAGCCAAGAGGCGAAGAAAAGGGACGAAGAACTTTGCACTTTTAAGATCTGGCTTTTCTCCAAAGTGCACTGTCAACGCCCTGCCACCTAGCAGAGGTCTGGATGGGGAAGGCGCGGGGGAAGCAGGTGAGTCCCAGCTCTGGGTGCTGGTGAACCCTAGGAGCTGGTAGGCGCAGCGGACCTTAACTCCTTCCTGCCACTGAGGCTCAGGCTGCCTGCTCCCGGCCTACTGCGCCTGCGCATCTCGGAAGATTTGCCAGAAGTCACGACATTTAAGACTGGCGGAGCAGAGGAGCTCAGAGAGAACCTGTTCTACCCGGCACCCAGAGAAAGTCACAGCCCAGCCCCGCTGCGGCTCGTCCACTGAGTGAGTCTACGGCAACCTGCGCCATGCCGATGACACTGGGTTACTGGGACATCCGCGGGGTGAGCGAGGGGCCGCCTGGGCGGTGGGGCGGCTGCGCAGCGCAGGAGCCGGTGCGGGGGTGGGGGCGGGGATTGCTCTTCAGGGCTCGCTGCAGCCGCTCCCTCCCCTTGTCACGAGGGCCTGCGCCTGTCCTTGCGGAACGGGGGCTTGTAGGTGTAGGGTGGGGGCTCACGTGGGGCGAATAAAATCAGGAATCGGGGTCCGTCCATCTCTGACCTGGGCCCTCTCTCGCAGCTGGCTCACTCCATCCGCTTGCTCCTGGAATACACAGACTCCAGCTATGAGGAAAAGACATACACGATGGGGCATGGTAATGGCACTCTCTTTACTGGATTTCTGCCCAACTCAGGCTGAGCTGGTGCCAAGCAACCCATGCCGTGGTCACCTGTGGCTCCCTGTGCAGCCTCCACCTGCTGCACCTGCAGCCTGGCCTTCCCTGAAGCCCTTTGAGGGGACAGTCAGGCCTTCCCAGGCGGGGCGCTGGGAGGGATTGCCGGGCCCGTGTAGGTAGTAGGCTGGGTCCTGTCTTAGGGTTTGCCTAAACCTTTGCAAGCCTTAGTGGGACAGAGTCCAGAGCCCTTGCAAGCATTCTTCACCCACCTGCTCCCCTTCCCCCCAATGGGAGACTGAATGGTTCAGGCTCTAGATCCACCTGCCTCAGGGGGTGTTGCCTCTGACTGCTTGGGAGGGTCCCTGGGGAAGGAGGGCTGAACTCTGGGGAGGTTTGTTTTCACTCATCTTCTCCACCACAGCTCCTGACTATGACAGAAGCCAGTGGCTCAATGAAAAATTCAAGCTGGGACTGGACTTTCCCAATGTAG
>CAUYRT010076502.1:0-10274 GCA_963574885.1 Lepilemur ruficaudatus
CTGTAGTCCCAGCTACTTGGGAGGCTGAGGCAGAAGGATTGCTTGAGCCCAGGAGTTTGAGGTTGCTGTGAGCTAGGCTGATGCCATGGCACTCTAGCCCGGGCAACAGAGTGAGACTCTGTCTCAAAAAAAAAAAAAAAAGTTTATACCCCACGACCAAAGGGGTTTAATCCTAGAATTCAAGGATGATTCAATATACTTTTATACTTAGCCATACATTGGTAAATTTATCAATATAATATACCACATAAACAGAACAAAGGAGAAAACCCACATGATCATCTCAATTCTGCATCTCAAGTGCAGAAGCATTTACAAAATTCAACACTCTTTCATGTTAAAACACTCAACAAACTAGGAATAGAAGGGAACTACTTCCAAAATAATAAAAGCCATATGTAAAAAACCCACATCAAACATTATACTCAATGGTAAAAGACTGAACACTTTTCATCTAAGATCAGGAGGAAGGCAAGGATGCCCTCTTTCACTGCTTCTATTCAACAGAGTACTAAAAGTTCTAGCCATAGAAATTAAGCAAGAAAAAGAAATAAAAATCACCCAATTTGGAAATGAAGTAAAATTATATGTAGAAAACTCTAAAGGTTCCACCAAAAAACTATTGGAATTGATAAATTCAGCAAAGTAGTAGGACACAAAGTCAGCACACAAACATCAGCGGCATTTCCATATGCCGAACATAAACAATCTGAAAAGGAAATTACAAAACATTTCCTTTTACAATCGCATAAAACAGAGTAAAACACTTCGGAGTTAACCAAACAAGAGAAAGATTTGTCCAGTAGAAACTACAAAACACTGCTGAAAACAATTAAAGAAACCACAAATGGAAATTTATCCTATGTTCATGGACTGGAAAGCATAATATTGCTAAAATGTCAATATTAAGCAAGGCAGTCTACAGATTGAATGCAATCCCTATCAAAATCCCAATGATTTTTTTTTGCAGAAATAGGAAAATCATCCTAAAATTTATGTGGAATTTCAAGGAACCCCAAAGAGCCAAAACAATCTTGAAAAAGAACAAAGCTAGAAGACTCACACTTTCTTACTTCAAAACTTACTACAAAGCTACAGTAACCAAAACAGTATGTCACTGGCATAAAGACAGACATATGAGCCAATGGAATAGAATAGAAAGCCCAGAAATAAACCCTGGCATATATGGTCAAATAATTTTTGACAAAAGTGCCAAGACCATTCAATGGGAAAAGGACAATCTTTTCAACAAATAGTCCTTAGACAACTGGATGTCCACATGTAAAAGAATGAAATTGGACCGTTACCTAACACCAATATACAAAAACAAAAATAAATCAAAGACCTAAATTAAGACCTAAAACAATAAAACTCCTAGAAGAAAACATAAGGCAGTAGCTTCACAACACTGGATTTGGGAATGATCTCTTAGATATGACACCAAGGGCATAGGCAACAAAGGAAAAAAAGAATAGACAAATGGGACATCATAAACATTTTAAAATGTTGTTTATCAAAAGATACTGTCAACATCTGGGTGCAGTGGTGGGTGCATGACCATAATCCCAGGTATAGGAGGCTGAGGCAGGGGGATTCCTTGAGCCTGAAGGTTTGACTCCAGCCTGGGCAACATAGCAAGAACTTGTCTCTAAAAAACAAACAAACAAAAAACTGCCAACAGAGTAAATGGGAGAAAATATTTTCAAATCATATATTTGATAAAAGATTAATATTCAGAATATATAGAGAGCTCCTAAAACTGAAAAACAAAAAACAAACAACCCTTGGACAGGTGCAGTGGCTCATGCCTATAATCCTAGCCCTCTAGGTGGCCAACGTGGGAGGATCACTTGAGCTTAGGAGTTCTGAGACCAGCAAGAGCAAGAGCAAGGAAGGAAGGAAGGAAAAATTAGCCGGGAGTTGTGGTGTGTGCTTGTAGATCCACCTATTCAAGAGGCTGAGGAAGGAGGATCACTTGAGCCCAGGAGTTTGAAGTTGCCGCGAGCTATGATGACACCACAGCACTCTACCCAGGGTGACAAAGCAAGACCCTGTCTCAAAAAAAATAAAAATAAAAAAATTCAAAAATGGGCAAAAGACTTAAATAGACATTTCTCTAAAGAAAATAAACAAATGGCCAATAAAAAGATGCTCAACATCACTAATCATTAGAGAAATGCAAATCAAAACCACAATGGGATACCCCCTCACAGCCTGTAGGATGGCTAGTACTAAAAACATAGAAGGTAAGTGTCAGTGAGGCTGTGGGGAGGTTGGAACCCTTGTGCACTTTTGGAGGGAATGTAAACTGGCGCAGTTGCTATTGAAAACAGCACAGTGGCTCCTCAAAAGCAAAAAACAGGATCACCACATAATGCAGCAATTCCACTTCTGGGTATTTACCAAAAAAGAATTAAGAGCAGATCTCGAGGAAATATTTGGACACCCACATTCATAGCAGCAGCATTCACAACAGCTACAATGCAGAAGCAGCGCGAGTGTCTGCTGACCCCGAGTGGATAAGCAAAACATCGCGTATGCAAACCGTGGAATATTATTCAGTCTTGAAAAGGAAGCAAACTGTGCACCACGCTGCACCGTGGCTGACCCTGGGGGACGTTCCGCGCAGCGCAGTAAGCCAGCCACGGAGAGCGCTGCACGGCTCCACCGTGCCAGGTGCTCAGTGGCCAACACCAGAGACGGGAAGCGGAAGGGAGGCGGAGTTGAGGGTTAACGGGTACACGGTTTCAGTTTTACAAGACAAGAAGTCATGGAGATGGATAATTGTTACGGTTTCACAATATTATTAGTGGGGTTTAAGACCACTGAACTGTAAACCTGAAAACTGATGAAGATGGTAAATTTTATGTTATGTGTGTTTTACCACAGTTTTTAAAAAATGAAAAAAACAATCGCATTACAGGGGCGTAGGTGGGTGGGAGGAAGGGAGACAGAAGCTCACGGCCATCCTTAAACTTCTGGAGGAAAGGGGGTTCCTGTCGTGTCCCCGTTTCACCCTCCAGCCTGGCCCTGCCGAAACCAGAAGACCCTGGGGTGTCACCGCGGTTCACGGTAGACCCAGCCAAACCGCAGCTCTGACGCAGCTGCTGCTGCGCAAGGCGCGGTGTCTCCGACGGAGCAGATTAAAGTGGCCTCGGATGCCCGCGTGCAGCGCAGCCGGCGATTCGCAGCTGTGTTCTCTTCCACCCCACATCCCACATAGCATAATGCGACCAGAGTCATCACATCGGTGAGACGGGATCTCAGTGTCCTAGCTCATTCTGGGTGCTGCAACGGTCTAAGGTATCGAGGCCAAATGCCGTAGACTGGTTAATTCATAAGCAACAGGCATTTATTTCTCCAAGTGCCGGGGCGCCCGCAGATGCGGTGTCTGGTGAGGGCTCAGTCTCTGCCCGAGATGGAGCCTTGCTGCTGCATCCTCAGGAGGCAGAAGGGGCGGGTGCTCCCCTCAGCCTGTCCTCCAGGGCACTAACCCACTCAGGGGTGGAGCCCCCTCCGCCCAATCACCTCCCAAAGGCCCCGCCTCTTCGTACTACTATACCGGGGATTAAGTTTCAACATATGAATTTTGGGGGGATGCCGACGTCCAGTCCTGCCCGCAATCAAGGGGCAAGATTATGCAAGGACATGGACAGCTGGAACCTTCCTAACGGCATTTACTTTGCGGAGGAAGTGGCCCAAGTTAAAATGTATTAATACATAGACTGGTGGTCAGTGCCAAAGGGCAGGGCTGGCCGGGCCAGGACCTAGAAGGAGAAAAACAGAATGATCCGCGAGGGGAAGGTTTGGGGCAGAGGAGTGGGATCGGCAGTGGGAGTGGACGCGAATCGCCCGGGCAGCCACCGCGGCCGAGGCCCTAGACAACCAAGCAGACGGAATAACTGCATCAGTGGATGAGAGCAGGTGTGGTGCCCACATCAACGCCAAAATGACAGGCACAGGAACCAAGCGGCCAGAGCAGAGACAGAGAATGTGCACGAGCCCCTCAGTGTTGACCGCTACCCCCCGAGGCCAACCTAGCTCCTTCTCTGTCAGAATGTCCGGCTTACCAGTGACCAGCGACAAGATCCCACCACTGATACAGCACTGTTCCTCAGGAGGCCCACCAGCTGACAACACTGGGCCCCTCGTCTGGAAAGGCCAGCAGTTTGCACACAGGTAGGCTTCTCTTTCAGGTACGCGTTGGACTTTCCTGGCTCCAGGGCCGCCGCCAGCAGCAGTCTCCAAGGGCAAGAATACCTGCTCCTTAGGCACAGAATTCCTCACGACACAGCCTCTGCCCAGGGACCCCTCTTCATGGTGAAAGAGTCGCGGGAAGGGTCCGTGGCCGTGAGATGCCCTGGCTGCACGTCATCATCCTGCAGCCGCCAGCCGGGCGGAGCATTGGAACGGCCTCGCCAGCTGACGCCTGAAGCCCAGGCTTGGAGGCAATGCCCAGGGATGGCGTGTGCACACTGAGTCAGAGACCTGAGCATGGCACCGAGCCCTCAGCAGGAAGAGGGTGGTCTGGGAGCCAAGAGGTGGAAGCAGAGCTGCCCCGGTGAGCGGCACTCTGTTTCCCATCCCCACGACGCGTGGCTCTCCAGGACTCGGGGTCTGTTTCCACAGGAGCGTTTGCTGGGGACAGGAACACAATCTGCAGCCTCAGTCAGGCGCTCTGGGCCCCTTTGGACCCGGGCCAGCCAGCTGTGAGGGGCCACCGTCTCCGTAGGGTCCCCCGAGCTGCAGGAGGATGTAGGGCTGCGGCTCAGGACCCAGGCACCCTACTTGGGCGCTCCACGATACCCCCTCTTCTCATGGCTGGAAATGGGTCTGCGCAGTGTCCCTGGCCCGGCAGTGTCCCACAGTCCCCGGGAATGAGGGCGCAGCCAGGTGGGAGCAGAGCGCGGGGGATTTAGAACGGACACCGGGGAGACAAGAGCAGCTGTCATGTTCCTGCAGGTCGCGGTGACAGGGCTGTGATTTCTCCTGCTAACTTCCCTCTTCTAAATCCACAGGGTGGCCCCGGAGGCGTAGCTGCCCACACGCGTGGAACAGTGGCTCTGTGCGGTGCGAGGGTGGTCAACGGCAGGCCCAGGTCCCCCGCGAGGGAGGATCATCCAGCCGTGGGACACGCGGTCAGGTGACAGCCTCCGGCTGCAGCTCCCTCAGCCACGGAGTGAGGACTGGCGCAGCAGGAGCCCAAGGTCACACTCTTAGCCGGGTGCCCGTCCCCGGGCATGAGCAGGACAGCAGAGCAGTCCCCCCCCAACATCTCAGCCCAGCGGGAAGCTGCTCCTGGCTGGGCGGGGACTGTGGCGGTGTCACCGCTGTTCCTGGTGGCCTCGCTCCCCAGTGAACCTCCGCCCCAGTGACACCCCTTCGGCACCCGCTTCTTGGCGGATTTAAAGGGCACATGGAAGAAGGCAGGAGAGGAAGGCAGGCCAGGCGGGGGGTGGAGACAAGCGGGGGGTGGTATATTTAAATCCAAACATGTTTAATTTAATTAAATATGAACGGACTAAACGCTCCAGTCAAAAACAAGCATTGTGAGATTGAATAAAAATACTCAATTCAACCATAAGCTACTTGTAAGAGACAAGCAAACACACGGCCCAGAAGGGCGACGGAGGATTGAACCGACACACGGTGCCAACACCACCCAGGGACAGCGACGTCAATACCAGACAGAGCAGAATGTCGGGGAAGAAGAATTATAGAAGCAAAACATAGACGTTTCGCAATAATAAAACGCTCAATCCACCAGGCAGAACAATTATAACTCTGTAGACACCTCGTAAACCTGGTCCTGAGACACAGAGCCAAAGCTGACGGACCTAAAAGGAGGGAGCATTAGGACAGGGACATCTTCGGGGGGGTGGGGGAGAGAAGGGGTTTTATTGTGCCTACAACACGGGGGTTAGTTTTATCGTACATGAATCATACCACAATCAAATTGCTCTTTTGTTTTCTAAAGTGACCCAGATCATCTTGGAAATGTAAAAATATTCCTTGATAATCCTTGCCGTAAAATAAAAGTCCCGGCTGTCGGGGAAGCATTAGGGAGCAACAGGCTTCCTGGCAAATCCCGTGGCGTGCGCGGAAGTGGCGCCCAGGGACACAGCTCCCGCGACGCCTGCCGTATCCAAGAAGGCTTTGGTTTTGGTTTTTTAAGCATCAGGTCTTCATTTTAAGAAATTAGAAAAAGAATAGTAAAATATATCAAAAGAAACTCAGAAGAAAGAAAGATTAAAAGTTGAAAATGCTGGAAGAACAAAGTGAGAAATTACAGAATGATTTGAAACTTGATCCCAGTGTTTAAGGTCGTGCACACTAGAGCCAAACAAACCGTGAAACAGAAGGGCCCACCACCTGGGGAGCATTTGACGCCACGAAGTTTTATGCAGCCCTTAAAAAGAACGATCTGCACATCTAGGCAAGGTGACAGTGTGCACTCACACCTCGGCCCACCATCTCAGCAGGCAGGACAAGCGCAGTACATCAGCACGGTCCGGAGGGATCATCCATGACATTGAAAAAGAGAAAACTAAAAAGATGTCTTTAGCTCAAAAGGAAGGAAACATCTCCCAGGATCAGAAAGGGAGTAGAGACAGGCTGCGGGTCCCTGCCACTGCCACGCTCCTCGCAGGGGGCGGCGGGAGCCCGGGCTGGGGTCGCCCCACTCTTGCAGCAAGCAGAGAGAGGTGCCAGCTCTGCTCGGGGCTGCAGCTTTACAGAGCAGCCGGGCTCCCGAGGCAGGAGGACACACACACCATGCGGCCCCAGGTTTGGTGACTACATCCAGGATGTCCTCTGGTCTCCACAGGATGGGCACAAAGCCCCATCAGAGGAGCTGGTTCCAACAAGGAGCCACAGAACCCGGGGTAACAATCCCCAAATGATTAGACAGAACACAGAGGGGGAAAGAGAAGGAAAAGTCACCCCACTTCAGAAGAACTTGCGACGGGAATTCCAAAACACATCCGGAATTCTAACGTCGACAATGTTATCCGGCTCAATCGTTAGGATCCACCTCAGAGGAGAGTAATTGTGTAGACCAGCCTGATAAAGATGAAAATAAATATGCCTGCAGGACTCGAGGAGAAACAGAAGGTCCACCGAGTGGAGGGCGCCACCCCCTCCAGGGAAGCACAGAACCGTGAACAAAGCGGGGGCCGTCGGGGGCGCGGAGAGAAAAGCTTAAAAAGCACCACTTAGAAATCTTGTGAATAAAAAACGGTCATTGAAATCAAAGAAGCAAAGCATTGGACAGATAGGCGAGAGGCCAGACTAGCTGTAGGTCAGGCAGTGGATGAGCAACTCCGCGGACTCCGCGTAGGGAGAAACTCCCCACACCCCGCGGACTGCAGTCTGGGGAGAGACTCGGGACGGCGCAGAGCAGCCCTGGAAGAAACGGTAGCTCACAACTTTGCAGAACTGGAGAAAGCCATGACCCCTCAGACTGAAGTTGGGGTTCGGGTCCTCAGCAGGATAGAGGATAATCTCTAGGCACTGCTCAGTGGACTTAGGAATGGCAGGGTGCGTCACTGAGACAACATGCCACTTTCCAGAAAGCGTCTGAGATATGCCCTCAGTAAAGAAGACACAAGTGACCAACAGGAAACACGCTGGGTGACTCTCCAACGGCGGAGCCTGGGTGTAAGCCCAGAGTAATACGCGGCAGGTTGTTACTGTGGGGAGGGGGACGCCGGTGGAAGAGGGGACCCAAAGTAGGGGCACATGAGACGTCCCTGACACAAAGCCAGAGCCCACCCCATCATGAAGTGGTGTGAATGTTTGAAAATGCACAGTACTGAGCCGAGGGCTTTCTGGGATAATGTAAGTGGGAAAAATCAAGTATCAGCGTGCCTTAAAGAACAAAATAGCACGTGATTGGCACCTGCAGTCCCTATTTGCGAGTCTTCGGCTTGTCAAGATCTATTTAAGGCTAACGCTGAACTCCTCCTCCGGGGGAGCTAGCGTGTCTTGCAACAGTTGGCTCCACGCACCGCCCGCCGGCTTTCCCTGTTGTCGTGTGTCACACCTGTGTGTCATGACCTGCCAATACGTTGGTATCATTTTTGCTTTACACACTTATATGTCTTTTGGTGGCGGGGGCAGTGGTACTTTATTCTTTGTTGAAGTAGAAATTCACATACCGTAACAGTAACCACTCAGAGTGTGCGATTCAGCGCATTTGGCGCACACGCACAGTGTCGTGCAACCACCGCCTCCGCCTGGCTCCGTGATATTTTCACCACTTCGGAAGGAAGCTCTGTGCTCATGGACTTGAGCCGCGACTCCTGGTCCCGGCCTCCCGCGGCCCCTGGCAACGCCGGTCTGCTTTCCGTCTCTCTGGAGTTGCCCGTTGCGGATATTTATACACACAGAATCCTGCAGTGTGTTACCTTGTGTCTGGCTCCTCTAACTTCGCATAATGTTTTTGAGGTTCGCCCATGTTTTATCACGTATCCATTCTTCACTCCTTTTCATGGCTGAAGAATATTCCATCTTACAGATAGAACACAGCTCCTTCATTCATTTAGACACGAGTTATTTTTTACCTTTCGGCTGCTGTGAATAGTGGTGCAACAGTCACAAAGACAGTAAGAGAAGGAAAGAAAAAAACCTACATATGGCCTATAATAGTATGCATTTATTTACCACTTTTGGTATTTATTCTTCCTACCTTGCCATAGATGCATCTGGGGCCATTTACTTTCAGCCTGAAGAACTTCCTTTAGCCAAAGACTTCAAAGTTGCTGTAAGAAATATGATCAAATAAAGTAAAATACAGTCTTAATGAATAAACAGATGAGACTCTCAACAGAGAAATAGAAACTACAAAAATAAAGAGAGAATCAATGGAAATTCTGGAGCTAAAGCAGCTCTGCTATGACCCCAACCCGTCACCCTCCTTTCTGCTCATCTCCTGAACGTGCTTTCCAAACCTAGAGGGAGGCTCCGGCTTTCTCTCTGAGACCCCTCACCCATGATCCTGGGTCCCTGGGCCTTCAAGGACCACATGGACAGCTTTATTCCAGGGAAGCCAACGTCTCGGCCTCATCTGTCCTGTGAATTTTTACTGATACCCTTTCTCAGGAATGAAGTTAAGCACCAAGTTTCTGTTTCACATAATCCAGCGGGACCCTGCCCCTGCCCCTGCCCCAAGGGCTTCCTCCTCCCGCCCGTGGAGACAGGGCACGCAGAGAGAAAACACTCAAGTGAGAGGCTGCCTTGATGGGAATTTTAAATATTTTCATAGAATTTCTGATGGCATTAAATATATATATATATTTGATTGTTTTGCCTTCTTTTAAAAAGCATATTGGATTTTAGGGTCTTTGTTTTTCTACCGTGATGTTTCTTGGGTGGGTCCTACCTCTGAGTTCTGACCCCTGGTTCATCGGTGACATCGGGGCTTGTCCGAGTCGACAAATGCTGAATCCTGACTGTGCTGACGCCAGCGGAGCCAATGTTCTTTATTTTAAAAACCAGCCACCATGAAATGTTCTATACCAGCACCCTGTTCTCACCTTTGAAAAGAGAACTCGACCACTGAATGCCAGGAAAAAGCGGATCCTTTGGAGAGAAGTGCGCGGCGCAGGGTTGGATCCGGAGAGCAGCCAGCGACCGAAAACAGACGCAAAGTGGCCTCCGCGCAGAAATGACGCCGGTGATGCCGTCCGATGCGGATGACTAACCGTGCTTGGTGCTGCCGCGTCAATTAGCCTCATTAGCACGAGCCATTTGCAAGCAGACGACATTACTTAATTACCGCAAGCAGCTTGTTCATTTGCGGGGAGGGGAGCATTTCCAAAAAGGTCACACTGTTTGGAAATTAGTCATAACCTCCTGCATTATTAGAAATTTGGGAAAACAAGGGGCGGGAAAAGCCGTCAGCGAGCAGATACAAAAATAGAGGTGATGAAAGTTACACAGTAATTTTTACTACTATTTTCCTACTATTTTATTTTCTCTGCTAAAGTGGACTGGAGCCATTGTAAGCTTTCTTTTCTGAAATCTATGCGTGGGAGGCAAAATTACTCGCATTAGATTCAGCCGAGACATTAAGCCCATTAAGACAGGGGATGCAAAAGAGCCTCTAATCTGAGCTTTTGTTCAACTCACCCCTGGGGCCAGCGGCGGGGGGGGGGGGGGGGGGGGGCGGGGGGGGGAAGCCCCCCACACCCCAGACCAATACCCCGCGGGCGGGGCCACCCCCGGGCCCCCGGGGGGGGCGGATGCCCACACCCCGCGGCCCGGCCCCCCCC
>CAUYRT010076508.1:0-47065 GCA_963574885.1 Lepilemur ruficaudatus
AAGACATCCAAGGAAGAGAACAGTGTAAAAATAAACATTTTTCTTAAAATCCTTCAATCGGCCGGGCGCGGTGGCTCACGCGTGTAATCCTAGCACTCTGGGAGGCTGAGGCGGGCGGATTGCTCAAGGTCAGGAGTTCGAAACCAGCCTGAGCAAGAGCGAGACCCCGTCTCTACTAAAAATAGAAACAAATTAATTGGCCAACTAAAAATATACAGAAAATATTAGCTGGGCATGGTGGCGCATGCCTGTAGTCCCAGCTACTCGGGAGGCTGAGGCAGAAGGATTGCTTGAGCCCAGGAGTTTGAGGTTGCTGTGAGCTAGGCTGACGCCACAGCACTCACTCTAGCCTGGGCAGCAGAGTGAGACTCTGTCTCAAAAAAAAAAAAAAAAATCCTTCAATCGCACCTGTGGCGCCTTCTCTGGTTCCTGGCTTTTGTACTCCAGGAAGCCCATCTGGGCTCTCAAGGGGCCAGAGAGAGAGAGAGTTAGACACAGACACAGCTCTAAAGCAGATCCCAGGGTGATCTGGTGGTGACATCTGTTCCCAGCCCTGCTGAGAGAGCAGGTGGCTCCCGCTCCTCCCACTGTCACCCTATCCTCCTCATTCTGCCCAGCTTCACTAGCCCAGTCCTCAGCTGTGGGATAGGTTGCCACCCACTCTCCCCTGAAGACAGCCAGGACCAGGGTACTAAGGGGTCCAGAAGGGGCAGCTGACACCCTGGGAGCAGTGGGGAGATGGTTCTCTTTGGCTTCTTGGAAGGAGCCCTGGGGGGATTTTCAAGAAGTGCAGGATTTCAGGTACAGACTGCCAGAGTTTGAGGTTTGCGGAGGGAGGCTGGGACCAACTTCTTTTGTGAAGCCCTGGAGCGGCAGGGGCCACAAAACTTGCCCCGACCATACTCTCTAAGCCCCAACCCTGCCCCTGTCCTCCCCTCCTCCCCCTGGGACTTCTCTACCCTGCTTGCACTGGACTCTAAACCTCTCCCCTCCTGAAGCAGAGCCAGACACCCTGAGCAGGATAAACCCCAAATGGAGAGGTCTGGTGTGGGCACAGCCCTGCCATGGCCCTCTGGCTCCTCACCCTCTGCCAGCTCCATGGCCAGCCCTGTGGATGAATCCCCAGCAGGTGACCTGATGGGCAAAGGGTGGGCAGGGTGAGGATGTGGGGCAGGCGGGCGGGGGAAGGTGGAAGAGGTCTGGGAGTAGGGGCTTCATGGTTGGTAGATGGCTTTGAGGCTGGGGGGAGGCTGTTCCAGGGAGTCCTGGCTTGACCCCCACCCTGGCCCCTGCAGGCCATGCCAGTGGGTTGGGTCCCCACCGGAGAAAGCGGACCACTTTCAGCAGGGGGCAGCTTCTGGAGCTGGAGAGGGCGTTTGCAGCACGGCCCTACCCCGACATCGGCACCCGTGAGCGCCTGGCCCAGATCACCCGCCTTCCTGAGGCCAAGATACAAGTGAGCTGTGACCCGCCCCCTCTGGGTAGGGGTACCCTCAGCCAGCTTCTGGGTGTGACAGCTCCTTCTCTCTGGGTAACCTGTCTTCAGGTTGTATTTTCCCTGCCCCAGGATGGAGGGGGTGCTAGCTGGGCTGCCCAGCTCCTAGCCACAAGTAGCAGTCGAGCCCACCCAGCTGGGCCCTCTGTAGCTTCCCCTTCAGCTTCTTTCTCCCAGCCCAATAAAGCCTTGTTAGGTTGGCAAATTACCCATCTATGTAAAAAAGAGAAAGAAAAAAAAGACTACCAGAACAGACCCCTTCTCCTTCCCTAGCAGGTGTGGTTCCAGAACCGCCGCGCCAAGAGAATCAAGAACAGGAAGCCAGGAGGTCTAAGCCCCAGGCTGGAATCCCCTCAGGGCTCCTGTTCTCTTCCAGACACCCTCCAGCAGCCCTGGGAGCCCCGAGCGCTAGGGCAGCCACCACCCTCCCCTGGCACACCTCAGCCTGGCTCAGTGTGTCGACATGCCTCTTGTCCAGCTCCTAGCTTGGGTCCAGGGCAAGGCTGGGTGGTGGCTAAAGTCACAGCCCCATGGGGACCGGCTGAGGCATTAGGGATCCACCCTTCCTTGGAGCGAGCTACTCCCCAAACCTCACTGCGCAGTCTGTCTGACCTCATCTATGCCTCGGCCATTGTCACCAACGTGGACCACTCCTAATCTCCAGAACTTGTAAGACCCCTCCTCTGGCTCCTGCAGCTCACCCTTCCCTTCCTAGGACTGAACAGATCAGAAGGAGATCCCCTGTTCTCTCCTCTTATGCAGGGAGTTCTCCCATGGGAAGGGAGTTTAGCTCAGGGACCCCGCCCTTCCACTGGCCTCTAGGCCAGCCCAGGTGCAGGCCCTGTGTAGAGACTGGGGCTTGGCTCCCACTGCCTGGCACCCTGGCCCCTCCTGGGAACATGCCCATCATTTCAGCAGGAGGTACCTTTGGAAGGACGAGGTAGGAGGCCATGTTTTCCACCTCTCCTGCCAGGCCTGGTCCCCAGGTCTTCTCAAGATAGCTGACAACTTCCTCCGAAGGGGCAGCCTCCTGTCTCTTGAGGACCCTTCAGGCCATTAGCTAACTGCTAAGTGAGCTGGGAGAGGAGAGCGCTGCTCCTAATCTAGGCTGCTGGAGACCCACGCTTTCTTGGTTCAGGGCCCCTCTCCTGACTTCCTACCACCTGGACAAATTAATGAGAACTATGGATCTGAAGAGTGAGTGCTATTAAAGTAATAAAGTAAGAATAGGAGCGCAGTGCTTATGTTGATTTAATTTTCACAAAGATCAGACTGGCTGTGCTCTGACGTGGGGCTCTGCAAACAACCTGACAGATTTGGGGCGGAGGGGGGCACAGCAGCATTGATTGGGTTTTGGTATCACTGTCATCTGTAATACCAACTAATCTCCAAATAAAACCCAAACTCTGCACCTTAATCTGGATTGTTTTATGCTGCAAATGAATGTGGCCATGGGCCGTTTGCCTTGGAAATTTATCTCCATCACCTAATCCCTAAACAGGGCCAGGTTCCATACAGATTCTGGGTGGGAGGTATTACCCAGGCTTCTGCTAGGATTAGAGACATAGTTAATCGAAGGGCTTAGGGATCTGACTGGGGAGATGGGAGCCTTTGCTGGCACCCCCTGCTCCTGGTCCCACTGATTCCAGAGCATTCCAGTTGCCTCCACCTCTGGGGCTGCTCTGCTTCAGAGACAAAGCGAAGAGTTTGCAGTCAGTCCGCACTGGATTCAAATCCTGATGCTGCTGTGTAACCATGACAACTCTGAAACTCTATGTGCCTGAAAAGCAGGGATGAAACTTGTTTCCTGTTTTGGCAATAAGAAATAATGTAGGTAAAGGGCTTCACATGGTGTGTAACTCAATAAATGCTAGTTTCCTCTGCCTCTCCATACTGGAAGCCATGAGAAACTGGGAAGGGTCTAAACTTCTTGTTCCTTTGAGCCAAGTATTCCCTGGACCCAGAGTACACTGGAGAAAGCACAGCATGGTGAGAGGAAGTGGCTGAGGGAAGGGAAGGCACCCTTCTCTGTGCTGAGAACTGGAGGACAGGCTGCTTGGTTCCTGTCTCTAACTCTGCCCTTGCAGACAGAATCCTCTTTGCACAGTGGCCATTTCCTCCTCATCACTCGCTAGGCAGGAACTAGGTATTTTATCTACCCCCAGAAGCTAGCACAGTGCCTGGCCCATACAGCAGCTTTCAGTAAGTGCTCAGCACTACAAAGGTCTGTTAGCTTGTGAGTAGGGGGTTGGGATCTGGTGAAGACCCCATCCTAACAAATGGTGAGTGGGATGGAATGACCCTAATTTCACTGTGAGACGTCCTGGGATCAGAGTCTGTTTGAGGAGGCCTGCTTTTTATCCAATGTTTGGAAGTCTTCCAACCTAAATCCAGATACCTGAGGGATGTGGAAGATTAAGGATACGTGGCACACTGGCCCACAGGGTGCAGACACAGGTAAGTACAGCCGTGAATTTCCACAAAGCTTTATTCAGTGCAGCTTTTTAGCTCAATCTTAAATAGTTCAATTTATTAGGAACACTGTAAAACACCACCTACTTTTTCCTCTCATAGGTGACACCTTTTCCCAACTAACAGAAACTGGCAAACATTGTAGAGAAAATGTCTACTAAGCTCACGAGTAAAAAATTTATAAGAACAGAAAAGTGCTTTGGGAAAAAAACACAAAGTACAGGAATGCATATAGTGAACAAACAGAAAGAGTCTACCATTAGGAGCAGACCCTAATTATCAGAACTATAGAAATCTTTGCATTTTGTGTTATTTGTCACAGGATTTAAAATAAGAATACACTGAATACAATACATATTCATTGCATAAATAACTAAGGCAGATACCCTTTTACATTATACAGTGCATTGTACAGATTCTATCATCACATCATTAACCTAAGTTCTCAGAAGTTAAACATTACAGAGACTTCAGGACAACATAGGAGTCTTTGGCTCCATTTAACAGAGGAAGGACCACAGCTGGTCACTAGATCTTTCTCAGTCTAAGGTTTTATCTTCTGGAAAAGAGGCCTAATACCATTTCCTTTTCCAAAAGGTTAGCTGCCTTGTTTCCATTTCCACTATTCTGTACCAACCCACCTTTCTCTTATTTGATGTCTGTCCTCTGATCACTTCTTCTTCCCACATAAACTGGAAAAAGGGGATCCCTTCTGCTTTCTTGGAGGCTTCTGATCTCAATTACAGGTCTGGACCAAAGATGTATGGAAAAGGATGGTGACTGATTTGTGCACTTGGACAAGTTCAAGGCAGTGTGGTCTACTACTGATGGAAAAACCCCAGTTCAAGTAGTGCCCAGAAGGGAATGGAGAAGGCAGATGGGCACCAGGTTTGGGAGAAGGTACTGACAGACCAATCCTTTCAGTTTGAAAGATGTGTTCTTGTCTGAATCTCCTCCACTTTTCCCTCTGGAAATTCACAGATGGGGGCTCTCTACCACAGGAACGCCAGGTGGCCTGGCCTGGTCCTCTGACTAACTGTAGCTGAGTATAAACAGATTGATGGATTGACTAAGAGTTAGTGATAGGCAGTCGGAGCCTGAAGCCCCCAAGCCTTCTCCAGACTTTGATGATGAAGCACCAGTTATAGCTCTCCCAACTCGCCTTCCATTGCCCGCACCATGACAAACAGCTCGGCCAGACCCACCACTGAGGCGACGATCAATGCTGCCAGTACCCGCTGCAAAGGGGGAGAACCAGGCTTAGGGGATATAGGCCAACACCAGCTCTGCAGCCCTCAGCACCTTTAATGAGGATGGAGAGCCCCGCCAACCCAGGCCCTAAGTTGGGGGAGGGGAAGAAAAAAGGGTCTGATTTTTCTTGGGGTTATTACCCGCCGCCATGACTGCTGGAAAGCTCAAATGCTCCCCTTGCTCACTGCATAAATATCTGTTCAATACCTAACCTGTGCAAGGCACATTCACATTCATCCTCCTTTACCCACGAATACTCCTACCTGGGGCACTTTGTCCTGCCCAGAGCCTACTCACCGGGGCCATTTCTGTGAAGACATACTGGCTTCCAAGGTAAGTGCAGACAAAGGCAGCTACCACCGTGACAATGAAGTTGAAGACGGTGATTACCAGGGCCTTCACTGATCTCACTTGGAGGGGAGCCCAGAGAAGAAACCTTTAGATCAGTATTCTCTAGGAGGCTTTCTTATCTCGTGACTGCCGGCCCTGTGCCCCCGCCCCCGCCATCAACGGGGTTTCCCTCAAACAGCAAGCGAGAATAGCTCAGCCTTACACCCAGAGCACTGGGTGGGAAGGAGTGCCACAACCCACCCCAGGAAGAGGCTTTAGCAGCCTGGTTTCCTAGTACCTCACCTTGCTTTCCCAGGTCACTGAGAGTCCCACCATGCCTTGAATCCTGGGAAAAAGAAAAAGCAGATCTCAGACTGGAAGCAGCCCAGAGAGCACCCATTTTACAGTCTGGGCTTAGCCCTCTCTATTTCCCAATATATTAACTCTGCCTTCTCCATGGATTCTTTTGCTTAGGATCAGTGATTTTTTTTGGAGTACAGAGTAAGCATTTCAGTAACAGAACACAGGCTTCCAGTACCCATCTACTCTTCTCCTGCTGTAGGGCAAAAGCATGTCAGAGAATAGTCAGGAGCCCTGACAGAAGAAAGGCTCCATGGCTCATCCCCACTTCTACGATTTAAGAATTGGTCATCATCTCAGCCCAGAGTCTCAGTGAATAAGTTGGGAATTGTACTTAGTTTGCATGCAACATGGAGCGTCTATGGTCCCTGCATACTATATAGACCAAATTTCCATCTTGTTTCTATCCTCTGTACCTCTTTCCAGTGCAGGGCCCTGCTTTCAGGGGCTCTTCAATGCACATATTCAAAAGCGGGCACTTACTTGACAGGTGACATTGCGAGTGATCCGCTTATATTCCTCATTGGCCAGCTGAATCTTAATCTTCTCCAGCCGGGCAACTAGCTCTGGGTTCTGAAGCAGAAAAATCAAATGAGAATGATATTCCCAGTTTGCTAGAAAGTAGGTCACAATCATTGGTTCCAGGGGGAAAGCACTGCTAAGGGTTCCAGGAGACCCAGTGCATACCCTTCATACACTGCTTTAGAAACTGTCTTTTTGTATTTCAGTTTCCCAAGCTGTCCAACAGGGAGGACAATATCTGGTTCTCCTAGTCTAGATCCCAGAGATTTAAAAGACAAATTTTTTAAGCCCAAAAGTTGATTCATACATTCAATGTATCATGAATAAGCCTAACTCAGCCACTACCCACTCTCACAAATACATCCCTTACATACCCGGGGAGGCTTCACAATCTCTGGGAGATAGATTTCACTGCCTTCCAGGAGCTCATGAAGGTATAGTGTGGAATCTGAGAAGAAAAAGTTTCCACAAACGTAGTGATGCATAGAGCTGAGGTTGAATGGTTAAGATCAGAGAAGGGTTTAGCCCTTCTTTCTACCAAAATAAACATACCATCTCTGTATCAGTCCAACTCCGGGATTATTTTCAATTGGGAAGAATTTAAGATAATTTCACATAATTATCTCCTAGTGCTGTACAGCTGACTTTAGCTATCAGCTCTCAATTATCCTTCCCATGTTACAGCTAACACACAAGCCATTTATATTTGCCTTTGGATTAGATCATTTCTGTGGCCACAAGAGTGCTACCCTAAATAGGTTTATGTCACAGTGATGTTAAATACTCAGGGGACACTGTACTAGGTGATCTCTTTCCAATATCCTTTTAGTTCTAATAGTTGAGCAGTCTATCCTTTGCACTTCTGGCTAGGCTATGTTAATTCTGGCAAAGGACCTTACATGCAGTTTGTCCTATTCCTTCTCTTTGCAGATAAGGGAACTGAGACCCAGGAGGAGAAAGGACTCCTTCAAGGGGAGTTAGTTATAGAGCTAGGACTAGAACTCAGATGCTACTCCCACTCCCAGTCCAGAACTTTCAACACAGCTTTCGTCATCCTATCTCAAAAAAAAAAAAAAAAAAAAAAAAAAAGGAAAAGAAAAAGAAAAAAAGACACATTTCACCACTCTCGCTTTTGAGATAAAAAGAAATCCAGATTCCCAAAAGGTCAAGCTCACTATGCTAAGTTGGTTCCTAATGTGACAAAAAAAGGAAGAAACTGAACCTGTTAGATGGTATTGAGCTAGAACCTGGGCTTCCTGAAGGGTCAGGTGGGCCTAGGTGTGTCTGAAAGTGAAGAGAAGACTCTCCAGAGAGCAGAAACAGCGTAAGTAAATTTGTCACCCAAGAGGAATTCCAATGGGAATTAAGAAGGGAGTGGGTGGCCTAGGGTTTATGAAGTAGCTCTTGGGTTGGCTAGATGAGTGCTCCGCGGGAGGAGAGTGACGGAAAAAGACTTCAGGAGGGAGCAGATCTGGAAACAAGAGGCGATTCCATACTGGAGATTGGGGCTCACCCCTTTCTCTCAGGTGCCGATGTAGATCCCGAATCACACGGAAGGAAACCAAGCGTTGGGGGCCTCTGGAGCTGCTGGAGCTGTCACCTCCCGCGTGCTTCTTCCCCAGCGCGGCCTCAAGCTCGGCCCGCAACTTTCGGGGCAGCTGCTCTGGCTCCAGCTCCCCGCCCGGGCCTAAAGCGCGTACCAGTCGCTCGCCCGCTACCAAGGAAGACGCCATATCTAGTCGACTCTACGGTCAGGTGACCCGGAACCGTGACTTCAGCCCGCCGCGCGCCGGAAGTAGCTCGGCGCTCACGGGGCGGGGCGAGGCTGGGCAGCCAGCCAAGGGGGCGGGGACGCGGCGCGGGGCAGTGTGGGGCGGGGGCGGAACGCCGCCCGGCCGCGGGTCCGGCCCTGTGTCAGCAGCCGAGCAGGCGCTCGGGCGGGACATGGCTGGCTGTGCAGCGCGGCGGGCCCTGGCCGTGGGCAGCCGCTGGTGGTCCCGGTCATTGACCGGGGTCCGGGGGCTGAGGCCGCTCTGTGCAGCGGGTGGAGCCGGGGCCTTCCCGCCAGCGGCGACCACGACGACGCGGAGGCACCTCTCGTCCCGGTGAGGGACGGAGCGGGGGGGTGCGGGCGCTGGGCCTGGAGCCCAGGGAGCGTGTTCCCGGCCAGCGAGGAGGCTGGGCCGGCTGAGGGTGACTGGAGTTAGACGCGGGAGAGGGTCCCGCCGGAGCAGGGAGCCGAGCTGCGCTGCGTGGGACGTGTGCCAGGAGCAGGGAAGGGAGCGCGGCCTAGAGCCCTGGCTGTGCAGGACTGGCTCTGAGGGGCTCTAGTACTCCTCTCCGAGCGAATCCTACCTCCCTGGCTGGGGTCCCCAGCACCGCTGTCAGTGCACAGTCTTTTAATTCCACACTAGTGCTTTTGACTTAAACCCTCAGCCTATGGGGTTGGGTCAAAGCCTCCCTCAGAAAGATGCTAAAGGTGGGAAACAACACTCTTGAGTGTGGGTGCTCATGGGTCCCAGGTTTCACTGTGACCCTGGGGAGACCGGTGTTCTTTATGTGACTTGGGGAAGGGGATTCGAGGCCACGGGGTTGGTGTGAACAGTGTCTCTGTGGATGGGACAAGCAGACCAAATTGGGGCCGGTGGATCAGTGGGAGGCAGTATGAAATTCACATCTCCAAAACAATAGAAATAACTTTTCTTTGAAGGGCCCCTAGAAAGAGCAGCCCTGTTCAGAGAGAGAACTGACAGAGCTGGCCTTTTAGTGGCTGAGATTAGACACTGATATTGGGGAGAGATGATAGCTACTTGCGATTTAAGACTCCTGTGAGAGTGGATGTAAATCTTAATAAAAACTATATTGAGAGATTACTAGGTACAATGTACATGAAGAAATCTAGAGATGATTAAGCCCTTCAAGGGTAGCGTAAGGACTGTATTATAGAGGGGGACATGGACATGGAATTATAATACAGGACAAATATTTTTTGAGCACCTCTTATACACTAGGCTATGAGGGGCAGCGCAGGCTAATCAGACACAGACATTGCTCCCAGGGAACTTACAGTCTCTAATGGAGATAAGACATGGATACACACAACTGAAATGCAAAGTGGGCAGGATAGTTAAAATGCTGTGGGAGGTCAGGAGGGTGGGTTAGAGAAGAAACAAGGGCAAAGGGTACATTTAAGCAGGGTGAGAGGGCATGATATGAGAAACGCTGAGTGAAGAGGGAAGAAAGTGATCTGGGAGCAGTCATATCCAATACTGGGATTCTGGGGAGGTTTTCACCAAGGAGGAGAGGCAGCAGCTTTGTGGTGTGGTAGCCTGGCAGGACCCCTGTCTGCTCCAGCTGGCCCTACCACCCCAACCTTTCTCTGCTGTCATTGCCCTGGCCCCTCAGGATCCTAGGAGCTTATTCTGATGGATAAGTACCATTACCTTCTCAGCTTTTCAGTTGCTTATTCTTTTCCTTCCTACTTAGAAACCGACCAGAGGGCAAAGTGTTGGAGACAGTTGGTGTGTTTGAGGTGCCAAAACAGAATGGAAAATATGAGACTGGGCAGGTGAGTATTGGGGCTGGGTCATCTTTCATTTTCATGGAGTGTTCTGCTTCTGAAAGGAGTCAGACTTCATCACAGGCCTGAATGGTATGGTTTTCCATTCATTCCACTTTGATGTTTGGTGCCTGACCAGAATAACAAATTTTTAAAAGTTAGGTTTCTTTTTTCCTAGATTTGAACACATTTAATGTGTCAGTGGGTTCTCTCCAAATGAGTGTGGACAGGGATGGTTTGGACTACAGTGAAGAGAGTTAGGATTCCTTTAACATAGTGGATGGTGGGAAGCCAGTGGAGGGAGGGAGTGTTCAGAAAAGTAAACCTTTGATACTTTGTCATAATAAAACTGATTACCATGTGGTAAGCTCTGGGTGTGAGGCTCTTTTTCTATATCAGCTTTGTTCTTAGTCCACTGAAATAGATTTAGGCCCCTGGCAGGTAAGGAAGACTTTTTGTTTATTCAATGTTTTTTTGATACGCCTACAATGGACAAGGCACTGTGCATTATGGTTCAATCATAAACCAAGGTAGACATGATTCCTGCCTTCATGGAGTTTATAGTCGAGAAAAGAATTAATGATATGTAAATAGTGGATGGTTCTACACTGTGCTAGGTGAAGGGGAGGTCAAGGAAGGCTTCCTGAGGCCGGGCGTGGTGGCTCCCACCTGTAATCCTAGCATACTGGGAGGCCGAGGCAGGGGGATCGCTTGAGCGCAGGAGTTTGAGATTGCTGTGAGCTAGGCTGATACCATGGCACTTGCCTGGGCAACAGAGTGAGACTATATCTCAAAATAAAAAAAAAGGGAATGCTTCCTGAGGCCTAAGCTTGGACCTAAAGGATGAGTAGAATCAGCCTGCTAAAGAAGGGATAAGAATGTTTCAGAGTTGGCCTGGGTTGATCACAGAGTTTGTAGGAAAAGGTGGCAAGACCTTGTGCTGGAGATACCTCCACCAGAGCTGCTTTGTGGTCTGGGCCTCACTTGGGTGGAAGTGCTGTACTGCAGACTCACCGAGGCCTCTCTTTGCTCCTAGCTTTTCCTTCATAGTGTTTTTGGCTACCGAGGTGTCGTCCTGTTTCCCTGGCAGGCCAGACTGTATGATCGAGATGTGGCTTCTGCAGCTCCAGAAAAGTAAGTTTCCCTGGCATTGTGCCTCACAGTATCCTCAGGAGGAGGCCTGACTCATGGCAGACATACGTAAATGGGGGTCCCAGGGGTGAAGACAGCACCCTCCTTGGGACTTGGAAACAGCTCCAGAGTACTTCTCTGGCACTAAAACTCATGGAGACAAAAGTGCTGAGTGCCAGGGACAGTCTTAAGCCAGAGGGTCCCTTGAGGCCCTCCGCAGAATGCTCTTCCAAGCTACTCTCAGTTTTCATTATGAATACCCCAGAGGGCATTTGGAGTACCAGTCTTCTTGATTTCTTGTTGTTCAGTTGGAGTCTTTCCCTAAATTTCACATCATCACTAGAGTACATTAAAAGGTCCAGCTCTATTAAATGGTCACACATAGCCCCTGGGGTGTAAGAAGAGGAGAGTTGTCTGGGCCCTGGGGACTGACAATTTGATTTTCTCAAGTTGGCCTCCTTCTTCCAAGAGGCATCTGGAGAGTAAGGCAAATGATGACTGTGTACCATGGTTCCTCCATGCGCCACTGTTTGCCCCTGACTGGGGAGCGGCTGGGCTGGGGTGTTGCAGAGCAAATGCCCAGCAGTGCTAAAGCCCCTTCAGATCAGGGACCAGCCTGTGTGGGTGAGGAGATGGCAGGGAACTGAGTCTGGCATAGCCTCCATTTCTCTTGGGGTGATCTTGGCCTTCTCCTTCCACCCCACAGAGCAGAGAACCCTGCTGGCCACGGCTCTAAGGAGGTGAAAGGCAAAACTCACACTTACTATCAGGTGCTGATTGATGCCCGTGACTGCCCACATATAGTAAGTAGGCAAGATGGCTAGGCCTGGGGCTCCTCTCCATAGAAAATGCCTGTACCCCAATGGGCACAAAGGGAGGGAAAGGGTCAAACAGAACTCACATCAGCCCTGGGCCCCAAGGCCTTGCACAGTGGCCAAGAAAGCCCTTGATTCACTTCTTGCCTTAGTCTCAGAGATCTCAGACAGAAGCTGTGACCTTCTTGGCCAACCACGATGACAGCCGGGCACTCTATGCCATCCCGGGTGAGTAGTTAGCATCTGCATGGTACCTGTGGAGAAGCGGTTTATTGTGTCTCTGGGAGAGGATTCTGATGTCCTGTCATCTGTTGGGAGGGCTGATGATGCTGAGAGGTATAGTTCTGGGTTATCCCACACTGGGACAAGGCCAGGAAATGTTTCTTTTTAGCCCTGTTTCTCTCTTCTCCTGTGTGAGTTTCACTGTCTCTTTGCCTCTGTGTGCCAGGCCTGGACTATGTCAGCCATGAAGACATCCTCCCCTACACCTCCACTGATCAGGTTCCCATCCAACATGAGCTCTTTGAAAGATTTCTTCTGTATGACCAGACAAAAGGTAATCTCTTTTAAGAAGGGAAGCTGGAATGGAAGGGCCCTTTCTTCAAAGAGAATATCGTAGAAATAATTCCAAAGCTATATTTCCACATCTCTTTTCAGCCTTGCAATAGGCCTGTCAGGTGGATGGTTATTATCTCCTTACAGATATGGAAACTGAGGCTCAGGGATGATGAGAAGTTACTCAAGGTTGTTGGTAGCAGAGCGAGGTCTGGAAACCAGGGCTCTTAACTCCCAGACCAGTTCTCTTCCCATGATATCACACTGCTCGTGCCTTCTCAGGGCTGATTCTTGGCGTCCTATTCACCTGGGCCACCACTGGGAAGGGTTTTCTAAGGAAGGGTGGTTGGAGAGTGGGTGCAGTGCCCCGCACTCTGGCCTGGACTGATCAATTGTCTCTTGCCCTAGCACCCCCTTTTGTGGCTCGGGAGACGCTACGGGCCTGGCAAGAGAAGAATCATCCCTGGCTAGAGCTCTCTGATGTCCACCGGGAAACGACTGAGAACATCCGTGTCACTGTCATCCCCTTCTACATGGGCATGAGGGTATGCACCCAGCCTGGGCCCCTTCCCACAGGGCTAGGCCACAGTTTCTGTGTGCTGTCTCCAGTGTGACTGCTGGGAGAGGGAGTGTTCTAAATTTAAACCTTGTCCCTGTGGTTCTGCTCCCAAGAACCACATGTGTCAGGTGGTGCTGAGTAGCTTCTTGGCAATGGCTGACACCAAGACCTACAGCAAGGAAACCCACAGTCCCAGGAAGGGAGTCCTCCATGCTGAGTCTGCCTTCTTCCTTGTGGCTCAAAGGGAGCCATGTTTATGAAGAATATACACATATTTGTTTAATCATGGTAGGCTGACCTGCACACTTTGTGCATCAGCCAAATGTTTATTGAGTTGTTTCTTGCCTGGCTGTAAGCTAGTCCTGGGGGTACAAATATAAAGGAAGCACTGTCCCTGCCTTCCAGGAGCTCATGGTAGTCAGGGAGGCCAACATAAAGTACTGCTGGAAAGGGGGAGTGAGGGGAGGACAGGCGGGGCTGGTGAGGAGGGTGGTGAGAAAGGTCAGAGCCCCCGTAGCTGATTATCTGGGCATCCAGCTCTGCTGGCGATCTGACAGGACGAGGAGAAGGGAACGGCCATGGCAGCCTGCCCCACTGTGGGCTTGTGGGTCACAGCTCAGTCATCATCCTCGTCCCACAGATACTCTGTCTCTGCAACCTTCCTGGAATACGTCTACTCCTTTGGAGAGACGCTGATTGGAACAGACTTGGTCTTGCCCTCTGGGACTTAAATCTTTGTTTTTTTTCCCCAGGAAGCCCAGAATTCCCATGTCTACTGGGTGAGTGTCTCCCTTAGGGGAGAGGGGAGCTCAGGAGGTGTGGCTGGGGGTCAGGCTGGAGGTGAGGGAGCTTACCTGCTGGCGGGGTGGAGCCTGTGCAGCGCGGGTGTCAGCCTTTGGTGCCTTTCTCTCTGCACAGAGTTCTGGGTGGCTGGCCCAAGGTCTATTCTTTCTTAAACACACATCTCTCCCCCACACCACTGCAGTGGCGCTACTGTATCCGCTTGGAGAACCTCGACAGTGACGTGGTGCAGCTCCGGGAGCGGCACTGGAGGATATTCAGTCTCTCTGGCACCTTGGAGACAGTGCGAGGCCGAGGGGTAGTGGGCAGGGTGAGCATCACTGGGCCACTAATGCCTGGTTTCTGGTCCTGCCCAGCAGGCCTGGGGGCTTGGCGCATTCCTCTTCCTGTGTGACTGTAGACAGAGGCTCACTCTGTGAACACATTGAGTTGCTTTGGCTTAGAGATCCTACAACCACCCATTTCACAGATGAAGAGAATGAGACTGAGAAGTTCAATACTAACATGTGGTCCCACAGCTAGTATGGGCAGGGGCTGGATTTAAACCCTAGTGAGTCTGAAGTCCAAGTTTTTTTAGTTTTTGTTGACTGGCATAATGTCTTAAAAACCTGAATTTGAGTGCCCTTAGGTGGGGCATGCATCTCCCACCACTCCCCATGGTCTTGCCACTGGCTCATTTTACATGTGTACATCCTTTGCTGGGCCTGAAGAGCTTTTATATTCCCTGCCTACCTCACGCTGCCTCCTGAGAACTAAAGTCACAAGTAGTACTGGTGCCTCAGGCCACATTCACCAAGCATTTGTCCAAGTCAGTGGGAACTTGCGGAAGCAGGGTGGCAAAGTGAGTAAGGACAGTGCTTTGGAATTAAGTAGTCTGGCTTCAAATTCCAGATGTGTCATAACTGCATAACTTTCAGCAAGTTATTTAACCAAAATCTCAGTTTCTTACTGCTAAAATGAGCACACTTATTACCTTATGATGGCTAGGAGAATTAAATCAGCAAAGGTTTGCAGTGTACCGGCCATGGTGCCTGGCACTTAGCGCTCGTGAAGGGATGCTGTGAAGGGTATTTACAGAGTAGCTCCTGTGTCCAGTGTCTTTGCGTGGTACCCTCAGACATTTGGTCTGAGATTCTTTCCCAGTCAGGATGAAGGGCCCACGCCAATGGCTGTGCTGTTGGCAGAGGTACCGGCAAGGCAGGCAGCTGTTGTGGCAGTGCCTGCTGCTGTGGTGACTGGGGTGGGGGGCAGCCAGTCCCAATGAACTGGCAGTCAGCATGTGGCCCCAGGTTGCAGGGACCATGTCCCTGAGGCTTGACCTGACCCATTTTGCCTGAATCCTTACAGGAACCAGTATTATCCAAGGAGCAGCCTGCGTTCCAGTATAGCAGCCACGTCTCCCTGCAAGCTTCTAGTGGGCACATGTGGTAAGTGAGCGTGTGCTGTGGCAGGGGCCACTCGATTCCACAGACACAGGCTGTGGGGCAACAAAGTGAGAGCTCATAGTAAGCTCATGGCCGGCCATTAACACTGGGCCTAGTTAAGTCCTGAGATGGAGCCATATTTGCTATTCATTGTGTGGGGCTTGTCTGATTTTTTTATTACTGCCTTTTCCCCAGTTCCCTATGATTTGTGGACTGAAGACTTAGGCCAGAGGTCTGCTGATTTGATGCGGCAGAGTTGCTCATGTAGCTGGGGTTTTTTTCCCTGATATTTCACTTTTTTTTTTTTTTTTTTGTGAGATAGAATCTCACTCTGTTGCTGGGCTAGAGTGCCGTGGCATCAGCCTAGCTCATAGCAACTTCAAACTCCTGGGCTCAAGCAATCCTTCTGCCTCAGCCTCCCAGGTAGCTAGGACTACAGACATGCACCACCATGCCTGGCTAATTTTTTCTTTTTTTTGAGACAGAGTCTCGCTCTCTTGCCCAGGCTAGAGTGAGTGCCGTGGCATCAGCCTTGCTCATAACAACTTCAAACTCCTGGGCTCAAGTGATCCTTCTGCCTCAGCCTCCCAAGTAGCTGGAACGACAGGCATGTGCCAGCATGCCCAGCTAATTTTTTTATATATTTTTAGTTGGCCAATTAATTTCTTTCTATTTTTTTTTTAGTAGAGATGGAGTCTCGCTCTTGCTCAGGCTGGTTTCGAACTCCTGACCTTGAGCGGTCCACCCACCTCGGCCTCCCAGAGTGCTAGGATTACAGGCGTGAGCCACTGTGTCCGGCCTGGTATTTCACTCTTTAGCCTGAAAGTACAGTTGGGTAGTTTACGCAGTGTGCATCTAAGGGCCAGAGTCTGGACAGCCGTTTCTTCTTTTCATGTGGGGCCAAGACAGGCTCTTGGGTCTCTGGACCAGTCATCCCATCATGAGCTCAACAGAAGAGAGCCCAGGCTGGCCTTGTCCTCTGTGGCTCTAGAGCTGAGGGTATGGGCCCGTCCAGATCCTCAGGAGGGCCCAGCCCTGACTCCCTCTAAAGTAGCTTCTCTCTGACCCACAGGGGCACGTTCCGCTTTGAGAGACCGGATGGCTCCCACTTTGATGTCCGGATCCCTCCCTTCTCCCTGGAAAGCAATAAAGATGAGAAGACACCACCCTCAGGCCTTCACTGGTAGGCCAGCTGAGGCCCTGAGTGCCCAGGCCTGGCCCCACAGAGAACAGCTGTCATCCCACAATTGCTGCAGAACTCTTCTCTCCTCATCACGAGCCACAGTGGGTCTCTTAATTTGATTGTGGGGTCCTTTCTTGGGGGAGGAGTGGTGTAACTGTTTTCTTCAGAAGACCCACGTAGGACTCCTCCAAGGCTGGCCTCCTCATAACTCCTGCCTACACCGTGTTCCAGTAAACCTTTCACCAAGGAACTGTGTTCAGCTGCCACAGGCCTGGAGGATCTTCTTGGCCTGTCACACAAGTTGTCTGGAATATGAGGTTTGGTCAATAAACCTGTGCACGCTTGGCGACGCTCGCCATTTCTGCCCGAGTCGCAGGCTCTTTCTGCTCCAGTGGGGGCCCTTGATTGCTCTCTGCGCTGCTCTTCCAGAGAGCTGCCCTTCTGCTAGGATGTGTGCCTCTTTCCCTCAGCCTGGAGGCTGGCTGGACACCTCCCAGGGTCACTGTGCCTCTCAGGCGGTGGGTGACACTCGACTGGACTCCCGTGTTCTCTCCTTCACCTTCTGCCAAGTGCAGAGAGGGAGGCCAGTGTCAGCATCAGAGTGGCCTGGCTCTTAATACTGATCAGCCATTGTCATCTTTGGCCTCGCTGGGCCCAGGAGAGGAGTGAAGCAAGCCAGCTGGGCTTCCTGGAGCAATGGGCTTGCCAGCCACGAGTCTGTCAAGCATCCAGACCACAAATGCAGGAATTCAGCCGAGGAACAGCTTTGGGTATGGACAGTGACTAAGCCAAGCTACTCCTGAGCTGCTCAGATATCTAAGAGCCAGAAGTGAATTGTGCTGCATTTTGCCCTACTTCTTAGGATTCTTTCTCCCTCGCCACTGCAGTGATTGCTAGAGGTCATTTTATTCTTGAATTAGTATTAAATCTTAGTTCCAGCCCTTGTTAGTGTTGTCCTTAATCCTCCACCAGGGGGAGCTTGAGTTGCAGGGCAAAGTTGCATGACTGAGCTGGAACACAAGGTCAGGTGGCGGACAGAAGTACAGGAATTGAGCCTGTAGCAGCGAGCTAGCCAAGCCCTACTCACAGTAAACATGGATCTGTGCCATTGCAGTGTAACACAATTTTATTAGAAATTAGTGTTTACTTCCAGCACTTACGCTGAGCAACAAAGTATTGCAGTTACGTGATAAAGGAAAAATTCTCATGCCCAGGACCGGTGCCATCCTTCAGGCCGACATCAGTCACATACCAGATTCAATAAAACCCAACGCCCGGGCTGTGCTGTTGACAACCAGGCTTCCAGTTTTCTCAGAAACCGATAAGGTCTGACCTTCACGCTTTTTGTTTATTTCCCCCTGGGCTGCTTGACCTTGAGAAGTTCACCCAGCCAAGAGCTGCTTCTGAATGGGGCCAGGAAACTTTGAAAGAAAATTCCCCCAAACCCTTAAGCCACAAAGTCTGATTAGAGAAGCCAAGATCATTTCAGTGAGTTCAGTATTAGTAGTTTCCTGAAGACCAAGGAGATATTTTCAGTCAGGGAAGATAAATGCTCAGTCCCAGACGCCTGTGCTTTCTCAGGAAGACAGACAAGTCACCACTGAGCCAGCTGAGGATCTGAATGGCAAAGCAGTAAGTTGAGGCTGGTGGGGGAAGGTCAAAGGGCAAACATGAAAATACCTCAGTGGGGAGCTGGGAATTTCAGTATTAAAGGGCTTCAAGAGGGCAGCTGAGAAAGTAGGGCAGTGACCTCAGGCTGAAGCATTCCAGTCTCTGTGGGAAGGCCACAAAGCCAAAGCCTGACTTGGCCAAATAAATGGATTTGTCTTCAGCTTGTTACTCCAGTGAGGGCTGGAAGAACTAGTAGCTCATCACCAAGGGACCTGACCTGAGAGTCTTAGAGCTATGTATACATTCAAGACTGTGACTAACATGTAAAATGCCTGATTAAAGTCACATGTCCCCTGCTGTCCTGTCACTTCAGGTCCTTGTGAGTGTCTAGCCCTGGGCCTAGTACTTGCCCATAGACTCTGTGGGGTCAGCCGTTAGCAGCCACTTAGCTATCGTAAGAGTTGTTGGGAGGGGTGAACTTGATAACCTGCATCCCTTCCCGAGAGAGCAGATGCTGTCCGTGGTTGTGCTGCTTTGTTAGACTGGCAGAACAGCCCCTCCCTGATGGCATTCCTTTGGAAAGAATTCAGATAAGCTGCTTCCCAAGAGCCAAGCCAAGCAAAAGAAGGGAATGAAAACCAAAGCCTTAAAGAGGAGCTCACCCTGGCTGATGCCTGGTATCTCCAAGGCTAAGCTACCCAAAGGAATGGAGGCCTTCTAGGGACTTCGGTTGCTCCCATCATCCTGTGTTCAGAGATTCAGCACCACTGGGCAGAACCACCAACCCCAGCCAGGACACAAACCAACAGCCTGGATACAGCGGAGTGGGAGATACATGGCCAAGCACATGCCACCTCTTCACAGGAGCTGCTAGCAGCACAGGGCTCCGAGGTCGCTGTCCTCAGCTGATGGTCACGCCAGGCAGCACTATGCAGTGCCTGTGGGCTCCACAGCCTAACCCTTGGCTCGCGTTTCTGGTGTGAAGTAACTCCTGTAGCCTGTTACAGCTCTTTGGCTTTGTAGTATGTAAGGACAACATGCCTCAGAGCCAAGGGCACTCAAAAAGACGAGAGAAGCAAAAAAAAGCAATCATGTTAGACCCTAGGAGCCAGTTATGTGACTCTAAGATGCAGGGGTAAAGTGTCTTTTCTCACAGGGACCCTAATAGAACCACACGTCCCAACTTAGCATCCTCCCTTCCTCAGTGCTCTGTGGGCTGGCTGTGTGGCCCGGCTGCCAAAGCCAAGGCTGGTCTGTATTTTTATTGCTTCGTCTTTGTCCCCTCCCTCAGAGTGGCTCTGCAGGGACCAAGGGATTAGGGTCAGAAAAGACGTGGGTCAGGGCAGAATACAAATCTCCTGAATAACAGTACAAAGTGCTTTAAAGACAGATCCCAAAGGCATGGAGAAGGCCAAGGGTTCTGTCATACGCAGGGTCTTGGCACCCTGGAGGGCAACCGAAATGCCCAATCCCCTCATCATTAGACTTAGAACTGTTTCCTAAATTATTTTTAAAAAACCAAACTTGTCAAGCATGTGCTTAACTACCTTAGGAAAAGGAAGCCCTACCTTCTGTTAAAAACACAGCACCAGCAGCCGCCCTTTCCCTGAATGCACCCGTTGGCCACAGGCCTCAGCTGAGGCCTCAGGTAGCAGCCCTTTGGCAGAGGAAGGGGGCGCTCAGCAAAGGGCCTGGGGGAATGTTCTTAGCAGAACTCACCCCAGAGCAGAAGTGGCTCCCTCTCAGGCAGGAAGGGAGATGCTGAGCAAGTGGGACAGGGCTCAGTCATCTGGAAGTGCCCAGAGGCGGTCCCTGCCCTGCCCTGCCCAGGCCCTCTGACCTCCCAGCAGGGCCTGTCATGCCTCTGGGTGCCAGAGCAGAGACCCAGCTAGCAGCAGCACGGGGTGGCCAAAGGGGTGGGCTTCCACAGGACGGGAGCTGGGGCCTCCTGTGCCCTGACTCCCTGAGGGTCTCGTCAGTCGCGATGGGCAGACTGGTGGCCGAGCTGCCGGTCATCGTAAGTGCTATAGCGCTTGACGTGGATGCGGCGGACGCGGTCCCGCAGTTCAAATGTCTCCTCATCTTCACTGGGGGAGGCCTGGCTGCGGCTCCGGCTTGTGGCCTCCAACAAGGAGTTGTCAGGGACGCGGGGAGTCTCATACAGTAGGACATTGAGTGTTTCCTCATAGATTCGGGCCTCTGGGAACTCTACCTGGGGTGAGGGGGACAAGAGGACCGAGTGAGGTTTCGTCCCAGAGAAGGAGCAGCACGTCACAGTTCTTGGCCCTGTGCCGGCTCCACAAGGCTTCCTGACTCTCTCCTAAGAGTCTGTCTTGAGGGAGGGCAGGCCTCCCTTGGAAGGAGGTGTTGAGGGGAGATACTCTACGGACATAAGGGTACAGGAGACAATGCCCTCTCTTCCCCACAGCCTGAGACCGATGGGCCAGCAGGCAAAGGGGGCGGCTGTGTCCTTGTGGCCAGGCCTAGGTCCAAACACAGCTTCACCACTCCTAGTTGTGGGGCTCTGGCTTAACCTTTCTGGGCTGCAGTTTCCCTGTGTGTAAAATGACGGTTCCTGTCTACCTCTGAGAGTTGTTGCCAACATTACATGAAAGATGTAAATTGCTTAGCAGAGAGCCTGACGCACGCTACACAACCAAATACGTGACTGGAAGTGGCTGCTCTGAGGAGAGGTTCTATTGCTTCTTTCTGCGTGCCTGACCCAGTACTCTGCCCTCACGAGTCTGGAGGAAAGAGAAAAGGGGTGGTGATCGAGGCGCCTGCAGTCTAGCCTAAGCTGCGACCCAGCGTCTGCTCCCTCACCTGTCAAATGGGGAGAATGGCTCCAGCCCTGCCTGTCTCACAGGTGTGGAGTGAGGGGTCAAAGAGCTCATGAAAGAGAAAATACTTAGGAAGGTGACAGGTGCTGCCACCACAGAGATCCGCCCCAGAATCCCTTCTCCACCGGTATGTTCTGGAGCCTCCTCCCCACAACCACCAAAAATTGCAGGAGGAAGCAGGGCCATCTGTAAGCTACCCTTTCCCGACCGGCAGCTGATCTCCCAGCCAAGGCACTTCGTAGTCCGGGGCCCAAGGAGGTGATCAGCAAGCCTGGCTACAGCCACGTGAGTCCCCCCATGAGCTGCCGTGCCACCCCAGCAAAGCCCTGCTGGCTCCGAGACATACACTCGTGGGAGGAAGCCACTTTCTGGGGGGGTCGCCTTCTGTCGCAGCCTGGGAGTGGTTAAGTTGATTGCCAGAACACCTAACTGGTGGGGGCCCGAGACAGATCTGAACAGCAACCTGTCTACACCCGAAGCCTGAGCTATTTCCACTGTGCCACACCGCTTCTCCTAAGAGCGCTCTCATTTTTATAATATCTCTGTTAAATTCATACCATCATTCCCATGTCTGCAAATGAGGAAACTGAGGGCCAGATGGTTTCAATGGCTTAGCCAAAGTTAGAAAACTGGCAAGTGGTGGAACTAGAATTCAGACCCGAACCAGGCCTTCCCCCACACCAGGCTGTGCCCTGCTGGTCAACGGCCCCTGCTCTTCAGCTGCCAGAACAAATGGCTTCTGTCCATTCCCCAAGCCCCCTGTTCTGGCTTGGTCCTTGCCTGGCACCCTCAGGGCATGTTTGGAAAAGAGCCAAACACACGCCCCTTTTGCTCCTTGTGGGGAAAGGCTCCACCGAAGCCGCACTGGGCATGCCCTGACCACTCCTGCCGCAGCTGGTGTGTGTCCTCCCCACCCACGTGGAGGGAGCCCCCACACCTTGGTTTGCTTCTTCTCCGTGGCATACACGATGGAAGTGCAGCACACCTCTGCCAGCTTACGACCCTGGCCATAGAAGGACCAGCAGCAGATCTCATCGCCGATGACGTCCTTGATGAAGAGCACGCGGCCATTGAAGCGCAAGGAGAGCTTGTCAAACAGCTCGATGTTCTTCAGCAGGTGGTCGTCGGAGTTGCTGAAAAAGCCACAAGGGCCAGCAGGCCTGGGAATGAGGCTTCAGCACCAGGGAGGACGCCAGGGCAAGCTGGGCCTTCCCCTCCCCTGTCCTGTTGCAGTGAACACAGGATGCTAGGGGGCCAGGAAGAGAAAGGGTCACGGGGCACCCTCTGGGATCGGGGGGGGACTGTGAGGAAAAGGAATTCAGTGGGTTGTAAGTTAAAGCAGAGAGAACTGAGGAAAGGTGGTCTCCATGCACTAAGCCCAGAAGGAAGGAGACACGTTGCTATTTCAACAGGTGTTCCTTCCCTTGCTGTGGGGGTGACAGTGGCAACGCGCCTGTCCACAGGGAGTCACGGGGAGGTTTGGGACTCTGAGCCTGCTGCCACCTGCGTATACTTAACTGTGGCCTGTTGAGGGGAGGTGAGGCATCGGGAGTGAGGGGAACATCAGCCCAGTGTGCAGTACACAGGCTAGCTTAGGAGGACTCCAGCCCCCACGCCCACCTTACCAGTGTCCCTCCTCCGCTTGGTAAGACAATGAGCATGAAACCACCTGGCGCACGGCCTGACATGACACGTGCAAAGGGTGCATTTCAAGCTCGATCATTTCTATCCTGGCCAGGATCCTGCACCAATTCCAACGGCCTCCACCCCAATTTCCCTTCTAGTCTGTTCTTCCCTCTTAGCACGGCTGGTTCTGAGACCCAGACCCATGCTGGGAGCACAGGTGGCTTCCCTTGGGTCTGCTGCCCAGTGTCTGCTCTGGCTGCTTAACCCTTTTAGCTGCTTCTGCAGCCCTTCCTGGGTCCCCCGACAGACGCCCCCCCTACCTGGTGTAGGAATACTTGTTGTTGCTTCTGTTGTACAGCAGCTTCACCACGGGCTGTGAGGGAGGAGAGAGTGAGGGTGGGGCCGGGGCCTGGCGTGCCCTGCTCATAGCCCCCAGACGTCCCAATACCTTGGTGGAGGATTCGATGAGCCTCTCCTCCTCCTTCAGGGATGTGATGACGGGGATGTTGCACACAGGTTGGTAGGAGTCCTTCTTGTCCTGGGAGACACACACAGCAGAGAACCTTCTATGGGTTCTTCTGTTTGCTGGGCTCAGCCAGGTACCCCTGGAGCCCCTCTGCCACAGCCACTCAGTGCTTGGTGAGGAGGCAGCAGACAGAGGTCATGAGGCCCCTGGCAACAGGAATTGCCAGTGGGCAAGCAGACCTCCATTTCCAGAAAACCTAGGATCTGCATCCCTAGGCACACAAACTAGAAGCAGGGCCCACTCACACTGCCGAGGGCGGATACCTGGCTGCCAGTTTGCTGGCTGGGTGGCATCTTCCTGAATCTAATTAGGTTTGGATTTGTCCACCCCACCTCCCACACAGCCTGCCAGGAACCAGACCCTCACGTCCCAGGAGAAGGGGGCGACTCTCGACCTCACCAACCCACGCCAACTCCACGCACCCACCCACCTGCAGAGCTGCCTGGCACATGTTCACCAGCCCCTGAATGAGGTAATATTTTGCTTCTGCCATCAATTCCTTGATTTCTTGCCGGTTTTGAGGGAGAGTGATGGTGTCATCTCGGAGGTAATTCAAAATGGTGCCAAAGTGCTTTCCACATCGGTCTATGAGGATCCAGCCTAGGAATTCAAACGGGCCCCACAGGGTTACTGTTTGCTTCCAGGTACCCAGAAGCAAGCAAAGGCCACCGATGAGCTGGGTGGCAGGTGGCAAGGAAAGGCGCTCCACGAGCATAGAGCCCATGGCACAGGGTGACAGGAGTGAGGATGAAGTTCTAGCTCTCAGGTCCCTGGCTGCTCTTCACCCGTCCTCCCTAAAGCCAAGAACTGGCACATCCTATGGGAGACACAGGCTCTCCAGGCCCTGCGGAGGCCACAGAGGCCTCAGCTCAGGAGCTCTCAGGCCCAGCCCTGGCAACACGAAACCACCAGCTGCTGCCAGCCTTCTTGCCTAGAGCCCAGGCTTATGGCGATGGTTCTTAATAGAATCCTGTCCTGTTTGAATATTTAAAAAGTACAGATCTCCCTGGAAAATGCACACACATATAACATTCTATTTACAATTTCAAAGACTTTTGAAGCTCTCCTAAGGATTCCAGGAAGCTGTCTTATACTAGGTAAAGAGGAAAAGTGAATCTAAATTCTAGATCTCGCAGGCTTACGCCCTACCCTGAAGCCATTGCCTCAGGAATCCCTCCTTCCCTCCCCACCCTGCCGCATAAGCCTTGATGCCTCACCTTCTTTGTCGGTTAGCACCTCCATGCGCCCGCTGAACATGGCCTTGAGCATGGTGTCATGGCGGGTCAGTGCCCGCACGGTGGTGTAGTACAGGGAGCCACCCACGTTGAGCTGGACGTACTTGTTGCCCAGCCCTCCTCCCTTGAAGCCGCTTAGCTTGGGCTTGGCCCCCGAGGCTGGGCACAGACAGGTATCCCCCGACATCTCCCGCTGCAAGTAGATGACCACACGGCAAGAGGTGGGCTTGGAAGGCTCCGCCGTGGTGGAAGGGGTCACGAGTGAGTGGCCAGGGAAGGCCAGAGCCTCATACTCTCAGTGCTGCGAGCAGGAGATGGGAGAGAACATGGAAGTCAGTGGATAGAGCCCCTCAAACCAGGAGGGGACGACAGTAGGAACATGACCAAAGTCCTTTTCTCCCTTGGAAGCCGAACCACTCCCTGGCAAAGACCAAGTCCCCAAAGTGAGAAAGGCTTTCCTGCTGTCTTTATTGTCCCAGGAATCAGGGCGGGAGCATCGTCTCCCAGGGCCCTGCTCTGGTCACTGCACCAGACTCCCTGAGACTCAGCTCCACCCTGGGCGGCCAGGAAGACAAGCAAACCCTGGAAACTAGTCGGAGAGGGCCTGAGGAATGGGTCACCCTGAGGGGACCAGTCAGATTCCAGTTATTTTCTTTTCAAGGGTCTCAGGATCCCAGACTTCCAGCCCAGCCTACTGGGAATCCAGCCAGCCTAGGAGTTTCCCAGGAGCCAGAGGCACAGGATGCACTTCCTTCCTTCCTTTCTGCAGATTCCAGACACAGGAGCAGCCTGCGCCAGTGCTCACTCTGGGTACAGTCAAGAGTCTGGCTTCAGAAAGAAAGTAAAAGCAGCTTCAGGAGAGAATGCAGTGAGCTGGGTTGGAGGAAGCTGACCAGTGTTCTTGGCAGAAGTTACCTGGGCTCTAGCTGGGGCTTCCTGACCTTCCCATTTCTTGGCACCAGCCTTGCCCCAAGTTCCTAAAATTGTCACTATTTTTTAGGGTAAAATAACTACAGGATGGCTATTTTTGTTTCTTCTTGCTAAGAGGAACCCAGCCCTATCTCTTCTCTTCCTTCCCAAGAAGAAAGGAAGAAAGGACTAGAAAAGACCAGATGATAAATCTAAAAACAATGAAGTGAACTGGGTGCATGCCTATAGTCCCCAGCTACTCAGGAGGCTGAAGCAGGAGGATCACTTGAGTCCAGGAGTTCAAGACCAGCCTGGATAACATGGCAAGACCCCATCTCTTAAAAAAATAAAAATAAGGTAAAATAAAACAATGAAGTTGGAAACTATAACAGGAGTTGACAGGCGAGAGGAAACAAAGGAGAGCAAAGCCAGGCCATCTCTCATGATTTAGGTTCTGTATTATGTTTTTGGCTTTCTAAAGAATCATTAAAATTCATTCACTGAAGAAAAAGCATAATAGCTAACATTCATTGCATACTTACTATATGCTGTGTACTATCTTGGCATTTAATATATATTAGCTCATTTAATTCATTCAGCAATAAAATTATTGAGTGCCTACTATGCTAAGCAGTAGGGAATGATGAAAAGATGTCCTACCCTTCAAGGAGTTCCAAGAAGCATCATAACACAAACAAGAATTTAAAAAAAAAAGAGTTAGCATTTATTGTGCCCCTGATAAGTGCCAGGCACTGGGAATACATAAGAGAACAAATACAGAAGAGTCATGTCCTTACGAAGCTTCCATTCTAGTGGAAGGACACAGACTATAAACCAGGAAATGAATAAATAAGCAGACTATTCCAGAAGATAGTAAAATGCAATAAAGATAATTAAATAGTGCTAAGAGAATGATTAGGGAGAGGCACTAATTTAGACAGGACAGGGAAAGCCTCTTTGGGAAGGTGACATTTCAGCTCAGGTCTCAAAAGAGCATTCTAAAAAGATGAAAGAATACGTGCAAAGTTCTTGCTAGAAACAAGTTTTAGGAACAGAAACAAGATCGTGATGTCTGGTGCACTGAAAGCAGAGGGAAGCTGCTTTCATGTAAAGTCAGGGAAGGCAGGTGCTAACTGATATTACAGAGTTTAGATTTTATACTAATTACAATACACTATAGGAATCAATTGGAAGGTTTTAAGCAAGGGAGTGATACGATCTGATTTATTTATAGCATATATATTTTCTCTCTCTCTTTTGCTATGTTGCCCAGACTGAACTCGAACTCCTGGGCTCAAGTAATCCTCCTGCCTCTGCCTCCCTGAGGCAGAATATGGATGATGGGGTATGGATGAGCTGAGCCCTCACCAGGAGACGGCCCAATGAGTAAGAAATACTAGAATGGTATGAGATCACCTTGCCTTTATCCACCCACTCCAAAGGAATAAATCCACCATTTAACAGGTTTTAGCAAGTTCCTCATGTATGTTGTGTCTAGCCCCAATTTTCCCAGGATCAACGAAAGCACACATACAAGTTCTCCAAAAGCAAAGGAACTCAAAGGCCAGGCTTGCCGAGAGAGGAAGACAAATCCAGAACTAATCCCTTCCTTTCCTACAAAGCAATTGCTTTGAGCCCCTGGATGACGTCAGCTCAGATTCCGTCCAGACCAATGGGTTCCAGGAATTGTATGGCAGGTGACGCCCCAGAAAGTAATTCCAGTGAGAATGAAGTTTCCACAGATAGCCTCGGCGCTCTTCCTTCCGGAGTTAATGTGCGGATATCTGGGGATGCCTGAGGCTAGGGGCGGATCCATGTCTCACTCAGCGAAGCTAATGGGAACCCAAGCAGAACAAAGGGCAAACCACCGCGGCAGTGGAAAGGGGTGGGGTCTTAAAGGAAGAAGGACTCAGAAATCTGTCAGACACGGAGACAGCGGGGGTAAAGCTGATAAGGGCTAGAGTGGGCGGATCTAGCAGAAATCCTAGATTTACAGGTAAGGCTTCATCCAAGGGGTCCTCGGGAAATTTAGCGACACCCAGCCTCTCTTGTGGTCAGTCTTCCCTAGCCCGGGCCACTCCTCACTGCCGAAAAAACCCAGACCGGTTCTCACACCCACCCCCAGTGGAGAATTTGAGCTCTCCATCTTCCCTACGCCGTCCCAAGCCTTTCCCCAGGACAGGGCAGGGCTCTTTTTGCTGCAGCCAGTGCCTGCCCATCCCGTCCCTTAGGGCATCGGCAGGCCCGGCTCTCACCGTCCCCGAGGGCGCCTCTCCTCTGAGCTGGGTGCCGAGCAGACTCCGTGCAGCCCCTACCCTGTGGCTGCCCGCCCGCCAGCAATCACGGGCTGTGAGCTCACATCCTGCGCCCGCCGACTCCGCCCGGAGCCGCGTGCGGCCCAGCCCAGCCGGCCAGGGAGCCGGAGACTACAAGGCCCGGCATGCATAGCGCCCTGTGGGAGGAGGGGGGAGGCCGAATCTCCCGAGACTTTTCCGCCGCGAGAGCTCAGCTACTTCCGGCAGCCTTGCTGGCGCAGAGGCTTCTGGGTCTTGTGGACAGCCATCACTCCTCCTCGGGCCTGTGTTTCCCAGCAGACTCTGTGGAATGTTAGTGCTTCCGATGTCAGGTAGTGACGTTGTGGGTGCACTGGCGCTGTAGCCGTGGCAGCGGCCGAGGAGGGCTGGCTGGGGACCGGCTGCCGCTGACCGGAGTGAAGCTACCTGCTGACATCAGCCGGGGCCGCAGTGTGCCACCGCTACCGGGCGGGGCAGGTAGGCTGTGACTTCGGGTCGGGGGTCGAAGGCGGACCCGGGACGGAAGCTGACAGTTCCGCGCCCTCCCAGGCCGAAAGAGACGTAGGAATTCCGCCCGACTCTTAGGGGAGCGCTTTTGCACCCAGCTGAGGCCTGGAGTTTGGCGCGTGGTTGCTTGCAACGGTTCTGTGAGGAAACTGCGGCTCGGATAAGTTCTAGTAATTTACATAGCAAAGGCAGAGCCAGCCCCATCACCTAGGCCTTTCTGACTTTCTGCCCAGTGCCCCTTCTACACCCTATGGATGGAGCCCCCCCACCCCCCCCATAGCAGTGCCTAGCAGGGGGTCGGAGAGAGCCGGGGCGCAGAGACCACCCTCATCCTCAGGGAGCTCAGTCCCAGCTCTGTGCTGAGTGTTGCTCAGATGCTCAGACACGCGTGTGGTGGGAGTTGCAATAGTCAGCTGTGCACCCTCTCCCTACACCCCTTCTTCCATTTTATCTCATTAAACTGTCTCCTCCAATCAGACAGTCGGCCCAAGCCAGATTGATGGGAATCATGCCTCTCTCTTTCACTCATCCCCAACCCTCCTCATTCAATAAATCCATTGCTAAATGCTATCACGACGACCTACAGAACATCTCAACTCACAACACTTGTCTTGAGCTGCAAGCCTTGATTGCTGTAATAGCCTCCTATCTGTTTCCAGTCATTCATTCCACAAACATTTACTGAGTTCCTGATGTGTGCGGGTACTGTGCTAGGTGCTAGGGTTACAGTGATGAACGAGGTAGATGTTGCCCTGCCCCTTTGTTCTGTCCAGTCTGTTGTCCAGGCTAAGCCAGACGGAACTTTCTAAATCTGATTATGTCACTGCTGAGAACCCACTGGCTGCCCATTACCCTTATAAAATTCAAGCTCATTACTGCAGCTTTTGGAGCCCTCCACAATCCAGCTCTGCCCTACCTGTCTAGCCGCATCCTGTTCCATTTTCCCTCTGTCACTGTATCACACTAGCCTTTCTGTTCTTGGAATGCATCAGATGTCTTAATTGCCTCAGGATCTTCACATATGCTTTTCCTTCTGTCAGAGGGCCTTGCTTCCTCCTTCACTTGAAAAACTTTTGGACGCCCTCTAGGTCTCTTTCAGAAAGACGTTGTTGATATTCCATGCCCCCTCTCGTGAATTATGTTCTCTTGCTGCACTTCACGTGGCACCATGTGCTTTTCTTTATACTGTTATCACAATTTGTGATTATTTGTTTACTGTTCAGAGACATTTTCTTCACTACTCTATCCCCAGAGCAGCGACTCAGTAGACCTTTCTGAATAAACGCATGCTCTCAGGGAAGGGAGTGGAAATTGAAGCAGATGTTTGCTTCCTCATGTTATTTGAATCTTTCTGAAGCAGCTGATCTGATTAATCACCTGGTAGCTGTTAAATATGCTATATGTGTAACTCACCTGGTAGCTGTTAAATACACTATGTGTATAACTAGAACCAGCAGGAAGACAGATTTTTTTTTTTTTTCTGGTCTCTCTCTGGCACCCAGGCTAGGGTGCAGTGGCATGATCATAACTCAGTGTAACCTCAAACTCCTGGACTCAAGTGATCCTCCTGCCTCAGCCTCCCAAGTAGCTGGGACTATAGACACTCACCACCATGCCTGGCTAATTTTTCTATTTTTAGTAGAGATGAGGTCTCACTCTTGCTCAGGCTGGTCTCGAACTCCTGAGCTCAAGCGATCCTCCTACCTTGACCTTCCAGAGTGCAAGGATTATAGGTGTGAGCCACTGCGCCTGGCCACTATCTGTTTTTGATTTTCAGTATTTCCACCTGAGAATTGAGGCATCCTTTGGACTAGGAGTGCAAGGTAGCCTGGAAAGGGAGAAGATATCTTTGTTGGTTCTCTGTTCCCTACAGAAAAATAAAATCCAACCTCCTTAGCTTGGCACACGGAGTCTTCCTGATCTGGCTCCAGCCCCATCTTTCTCTTCATTCCCTAGGCAGGATAGCCCCTTTCTGTGACTCCAGGCCTTTGTCTATGCTGTTTTCTCTGCTTGGAATGACTTCTGTGGCCTTCTTTGTACATTCTGGCTGAGGCTTCATTCCTTTCTGTGTTTTCTGCTAGAAAGGGACTGACCCAACTTTGATTCCCAATTCAGGCAAGTGTACAATATCCTGTACGTTGTGGAAATATTTTCACTCCTGGCTTCTTATTTTAACCCTAATTTTTAATTCATTCAAGTTTCTCATTTGCTGGCTGGGTATGGTGGCTCACACCTGTAATCCTAGCACTCTGGGAGGCCAAGGTGGGCGGATCGCACAAGGTCAGGAGTTTGAAACCATCCTGAGCAAGAGCGAGACCCTGTCTCTACTAAAAATAGAAAGAAATTAATTGGCCAACTAAAAATATATATAGAAAAAATTAGTTGGGCATGGTGGTGCGTGCCTGTAGTCTCAGCTACTTGGGAGGCTGAGGCAGGAGGATCGGTTGAGCCCAGGAGTTTGAGGTTGCTGTGAGCTAGGCTGACACCACGGCACTCTAGCCAGGGCAACAGAGTGAGACTCTGTCTCAAAAAAAAAAAAAAAAAAAAAAAAATTCTCATTTGCTTTCTGTGTTGTTCTAGTATATGAATTTGAAAAGTCTTTTGGCCTGAACAGTGGCTCACTCCTGTAATCCTAGCACTGTGGGAGGCCGAGGGAGGAGGATTGCTTAAGCTCAGGAGTTTGAGACCAGCTTGAGCAAGAGTAAGACCCCATCTGTTTTAAAAATAGAAAAAATTAGCTGGGCATACTGGCACGCATCTGTAGTCGCAGCTACTCGGGAGGCTGAGGCTGGAGGATCCCTGGAGTCCAGGAGTTTGAGGTTGCAGTGAGCTATGATGACACCACTGCACTCTACCCAGGGTGACTGAGTGAGACTGTGTCTAAAAAAAACAAAGGAAACTTTTCATGTCTTTTTGGGTACATAATGGTGTATATATAAACAACCTTATGGCTCACAACGTAGTTCAGATGTCACTCCCTCACCCCAAGTTAACTGCTCTGTCCTCCTCCAGCTATTTAGTGATATTTCTGAACAAGAACTTACCATGGCATAATTTTTCAGTTTACGTGTCTGTCTTCCTCCAGCTAAACTATGTGCTCCTCCAGGGCGGGCACCATGTTGCATTCATCTTTGTACCCCCGGCATCTAGCAGTGTTGGCATATAGTAGGCACTCAAGAAATGTGTGTTGAATGAATGCTGCCTGTGACAAGCAACTGGACTTTATTCTTTCCTGACACTTGCTCCTATGACACACCTCCTCCTGACTGCCACTGTCACCCCTTCTGAGCAGAACTTCTCTAGGGAACTCAAGGGAAACAGGTGAGGCTCTGACGGTAGAGGCAGAGGGAAGGGGGAGCCTTTGGAACATCTGGGCTTTTGGCACTGGTATGCGGGGGTGGGGCTGGGCCAGATGTTTCCTTGGGTGGCTAGGAAGTGATTAGGGATTGAGGCTGGTTTCTTTGCAGCTATGGCCAAGGACATCCTGGGTGAAGCAGGGCTGCACTTTGATGAGCTGAACAAGTTGCGGGTGTTGGACCCCGAGGTTACCCAGCAGACCATAGAGCTCAAGGAAGAGTGCAAGGACTTTGTGGACAGTGAGTATCATTTGGGGAGCCACTGTTCCAACTGTGCCCCACCCTCACCCCTGACTGCAGCCCTTGGCCCTGCCGGGATGGAGGTGCTGGCTCCCTGCAAGTTGAACCTGGCCTCTCTGAGTCCCTTACTGTGTGCCACCCACCTTGTCTGCCTGTATCCTTATGTTGTCATGTAGTCTCAGAGCACCAGTCAAAGCAAACACTGGGACGGCGGGGGTGGGGAGTGGTTTTTACATATGCCATCTTTGATTTTTTGCCCTCAGAAACCTTAAACTTCACAGGGACAGAACCATGGCTTGGGGATAGGAAATAGAATTATGTACTCATGATTTACTTCATGGGAGAAACAGTCTCGTCAGTGACAGGTTCTCCATTATTTGGAGTTAGAGGTGATAACTGAAGTTTCTACAGGCTGCTCAAAAGACTTAATGAAGTCATCTTTTGGCTAGAGATCTCCAGGAAGCCTCCTGTCCCAGCATCCAAGCAAGGCTGGTGCCAGTAGGTACAGAGCCGGATCTGGCTAGAGCAAGGAATTCCTGAGCCTTCTGGGGGCTCTGTAGAAAGAGCCGCTCTCTATGGAGACAGCCTGACTGGTGAAAAGTAGCTTGGGTTTTGTCACCAGTTTCCTGTGGTTGCTGTGTGCATGCTGTCCCACCTCTCTGGGCCCTAGCTTCCCCTCATTAAAATGGGGTTCCGTCACATTGAGGGCACTGAAAAAAGGGAATGGGAGATTAAGAACTTAAATGCTGTGAGCTCTTCATCCACTGTCATTACAGATGGGGGGTCCCCACCCCCACCATTCAGTGAAATCTAGTGTTTTATCTGTGGCTAGTTCAGCAGCAGCACTCTTGTCCTGAGCAGTCCTTTTGTGAACAGCAGCTCTTCCTGTCGCTCCTGGGGGAAGCAGGATTGGGGTCCATCTGGAAGATGGGCCCACCAAGGGCCTGGTACCTTCATATCCTGAGGTGATAGCAGCTGGCTGGCTCAGTGGGGATGCAAGGCTCAGGTATGCCCTGGTCCAGCTGGACACTCTAGGTTCAGACCGATGGTGGGAGACTTAGGCCAGCAGACACCAAACTGTTTTGGTTTGTGATGAGGTCTCACTTCATCACCCAGGCTGGAGTGCAGTGGCACCACCATAGCTCACTGTAGCCCTGAACTCTTGGGCTCAAGTGTTCCTCTTGCCTCAGCCTCCTGAGTACCTGGGACCACAGACGCCATGGTGCCATGGAGCCTTGGCTGGGCACCAAACTATTTTGACACAAATTAGAAGGGGCAGTTAGCCCTGCCTTCTCATTGCCTCAGGGAGTACTGATGCTGAATAAATAAAACATTGTATTTTTTCTTTCCCTAAAAGAAATTGGCCAGTTTCAGAAAATAGTCGGTGGTTTAATTGAGCTTGTCGACCAACTTGCAAAAGCAGCAGAAAACGAGAAGATGAAGGTAAGATCAGTTTGTCCTCTGCCTACATCTTGGCTCACTAGCTTCCTATCTTTCTGCTCTCTTGATTTGTTTTGAGGGGTGGGTGGGTACTGGGTTTTTTATTTTATTAAAACAAGATCTTAATAACAACTTCTGGTGCAGTTTAACCTATTTAACTTACATGCTGGTATACTTTGTCATTATTTCATCTTCACTGAGATAGATGGTTTTATCCTCATCTCATAAATGAAGGCTTGCACGGTATAGATGACTTGGTAAGGGCACAGGGCAAGTGGCACCACCAGATGAGCCATTGAGTACCTGTGTGCCCAGCTCTGGCCCACCTCAGAGCCACTGTCCTGTTCTAAGCAGGCACCTGGGGATCAGTAGATTAATCCTTCTGACTTACTCCGAAAGCTTTGGCGTTCCACATTCTTTCCCCCCAACACAGACTTAGCTCCCAGACAGCCCCTCCTCACTTTGAAGACTTAATGCTGTAGATGGTTTTAACGAAGCCATGCATGACCTTTGGCTGTCCTGTTTCCTAGGCCATCGGTGCTCGGAACTTGCTCAAATCTATAGCAAAGCAGAGAGAAGCCCAACAGCAGCAACTTCAAGCACTAATAGCAGAAAAGAAAATGCAGCTAGAAAGGTAAGAAGTCTAGACGCAAAGCAAGTTCTTTACTCAACTGAGACTCTACTTTTCCTTCTGGAATGATCACTTCTCATTCTTCATTGTTTTCCCAGGAGTAAAATCTCACTTGTCATCCTGATTTGAAGATTTTTAAAATAAAATTACATTTGAAGGGAAGGAAATAGAAAGTTTGTTAATATCAACCAACCTCTAGTAGCTTGCACATGAAAGTTGAGGTAGCAAGGATCCCCAAGGTTGGCTGGCTCTCTCAAAGACAACTTTCCCAGGGCTGGAGATTTCTAATGGGTAGCCCTGGGTAGGGCTTTGCCTCTTACTATCTTATTTCCTCCTCCATTCTGAACTCACCATTTCTTGAAATCATTTTAAACCTCTATTTTCTTCTCTAGAATGAAGACTGGTTTATTTCATCCTTTTTCAGGGCTTTTAACAATTTTGTTTTTCAGGTATCGGGTTGAATATGAAGCTTTGTGTAAAGTAGAAGCAGAACAAAATGAATTTATTGACCAATTTATTTTTCAGAAATGAACTGAAAATTTCACTTTTATAGCAGGAAGGCAAACCCCCCTCCCCAAACCAAAAACCCTGTGTACCATTCCAGCAACTTGACTAATGATCTCAGCGTGTCACAGCGCGTGAGGAGCGCAGCCCTCTGAAGGCAGCACTGCAAGGCTGGGGGGCTCACTTTGAGCATCAGCGCACAGCGGCCACCGGTGGCCACATAGTAGGGTCTCACCTCTTGCATTCTTAGTTTGAACTGAGCAGACTGTAAGCTTTGATCCTTTTTTTGTAAATTTACAAAGCTTTGGAAAGAAAAGCAATAAATTGTTTTCAAATGGCTCAATTTACCTTTTTTCCTTTTGTCCTTGAAGTATGTTTAACCCCTTGTGAGAGAACCCTGGATTCTTTAGCCCTCCGTCCACAAAGCAAGCCAGGCAGCGGTCAGCAGCTTTTATTTAGACCAGACACACAAGTCAGACACCACCACCACCAATCAGACCAGTACAACCTGTGAGCAAAACAGGCAAAAGCAGGGAACCGACAGGGACCTGCTGTGTCTACCATCTTTTAAAGAAAGCTAATGGAATACAAAGCACTGATGTGGAGAGACCCGTGTACGCACAGTGGGTATGTCATGCCCAGGTGTCGTCCCACCTTTCTCCTGAGAACAAGATGATTAAACTGTCATCAGGAAGGATACAGTTATCGAGGGATTAGGCCTGAGATGTCAGACTTCAGAGTAAAGGACTTAGGTGGTCTCTGAAAATAAGGAAGACTAAGATACAGGATGTCATACAGTCATACAGGATGACTTTTTAAAAAAAATCTCTTCTCCTGGGATGACCTGTTTAAAACAGAAATAAAAACACTTTCTGGTTTGACTCATTTCTGACTGAAAGTCATGCTGTGGCTTGAACTGTAAGGAAAACAGTTCAAACCTCTTTTGCATAGTCCCCCCCCACCCCACCCTCGGGGACAGAGGTGGGGGACAAGAAAACATGGTAGAATTTTTAATGAATATTAAAGAGGCATAACTTCAAATTTTAAAATGGCCTCAAACATCCCATTATTCATTTTGCTGATTGGTGATGTGCTGCAGAGAGTCATGAGTCAAGGGTTTAGCCAGATGTGCTGTGGGTCAAATGACTCATGAACTTATCAAGCAGACCGTGTTCTTGGAAGCTTATCCGGTGTCTGGTCTGGTCCTGCAGTTTGCAGTCCTGCGGTGGAGCTTAGGCACGTAGTGAGGTATTTGGCACCACTTCCCTAACGCCTGGCCCACACCCTCCGCCCACCCTCGGAGCTGATCAGCCTCATCTCAGCGCCCTTGGCGGGGGAGGATTTGACGGGCTCCTGCCACTGTCTTGCTCTTGTGTTGCTGCTGGTATGTTTCAAATGCTGCTGAAGACACGGGTTCGGTTTGGAGCTGTTTTCCTTGCAGTGAGTCCAATAGGCAGCTGCCCCATGGGCTTCTCTCTGGGCCAGTGGTGGTTTCATTTTTTTTTTCTTTTCTCATACTTGTAGTAGGGGCTCCGCAACATGAAAAGTAGAAGTATGAAAGGGATGAGTAAGTAGGGGGCATAGACAGTTACAAGGGTTAATCGTTCATGCAAAGTCTCAGGTCCTTTGAAACCACGGGCTTTGGAGAAATCCTCAAATAAAAGTGTGAAGAGAATTGGAACTAAAGTTGTCATGGTGTGAACTGCGTAGATGATTGCAGGGGTCCGGATCCACTTGCAGCTTCCTGAAGTAGTTAGAGGAAAAGAAAAAGGCAAGGGTCACAGGTCTGCGTGGGACTCCAAGGATGTCCATGACATTCTCTACCCTGTCTCTGCTTGCCTGCTCCCCTCAGTCAAATCTTTCTGTCCCCTTCTCCAAGTGGAAAGTCAGAACAAATGGAAACCTGAATGTTAACACTGCTCAACATGCAAACTTCCATGACAGCTGGGACCCCAGCTCACTGCCAAAGAACCAAGGGTGGGGCTGGAATATAATTCAGAAAAACTCTAGGGCAGTAACACTGCAGACCTAAACCCCTGTCCTGCTGCACATGTGTGTGTGAAATAATTACATACAGGTGAGAAGATCAAGAGGCAGACTCAGTGACTCTGGGGGACACCAGCGGGAAATAAGCATTTTCAGCTGCACTAGGTTACGTACCAAGAACACAGGTATGGCCACCTTCTTTATAAAAGCATTAATTATAGGAGAACATTGTAAGAATAAATTTTAAATGAGAAGTTAAGCCCTTTAGGGATCAGCTGAATGCTATTGCTTATAAGTCAGTGGGATACTATCCAAAGCAGAAAAATAAAAGCCAATGATAAAACAAAAGGAAACAAGCTCATCCTTTAAGTGGCCTCAGGTGTTAGGTGTGTGAGAGACATTTCCAGATAACTGAAGCAGCCATGCAGCCCGCAGTCAGTCTAGGCCACATTAATGTCCCCTTTACAGGATGTGTCCTGGGTTCTTCCCCAGATCCGATGGCACCCTCGTACAAACTACGGGACCACTCCCCTCTCCCTTGGAGATACTTTTCCAAAAGGTTTCTGGGACCTGATTTCTGAGCAAACACGGGACCTTCCCACCAGTTACCAACCTTTGAAGAAAGCATACGTCGCAAAGGGAAAGAAAGGCAGCTGAAACAGAAGCTCGCAGAACAAGAAGGACTTAAACCACACCGGGGGGTCCTGTAGCAGAGGGTCTTTGAACTCCTTGGCGTACCACGTCAGCAGGTTTCTAAACTGCAAAAAGACAATGATCATGATGAATGACACCCACCTGGCCTGGAGAGGCTCGGCTCCAACTCATTTGAAGATCCAAGTCGTTACTTAGCCCCCTTGGCAGATGGCACACCCAGCTTGCTTTCGTGACATAGACTAGACACAGTCACTTAGTAAAACCTTACTCGCCCTAATGCAAATGCTACCTTTTCTGAAGTTTCCCTCAACTCTTCTAGCCCCTCTTTAGTGCTACCCAGCATTTGTTTATAGCTCTGTGACAACACATATCCACTGTCAAGAACCAACAATAAATACCTGGCACTTGGTAGGCTCTCAGGATGTTCACTGAATGAGCAAACGTGACATTTGTGCCAATGATATCATTGTTTTTTAAAAACGGGAAAACCATCCTGACATTTTTCCTTTCACAACATATACCATACACCAAAGGCCAGATTCCCTCAAATACAGAAATGAAATGAATTTCCCTCTCCTTTTGGAGGGGGGAGGTGGTGATGGAAAGGAAGGTAAATCTTAACTACTGTGGAGATATAATTTTGGACACTTTAACACTAGCAAATAAGTTCCTTATCCTTCTTACTTCCCCTAATTCTAAATTTTTTTCTTTGAGGAGCCCAATAGGATATTAGTGGAAGAACAAAAGTCTGCCCCAACCCACAAACTACACATCTAGGCTGTGCAAGTCTCAAAAGTTAGCCGTCTCTCTTTTAGCTCGGGCGCCACCCTTATAATCACCCTGTCAAATAAAAAGATGCAGATCCACGTTGCCGTGGCTGCAGGCAGAGGAAGGAGGCAGAGATGGAGGCTGCCCATTTTCTGCTTTTATAGGAGCCCAGTGGCTTGGGCTCTCAGCTTTACGTGGCCTACTGAAAGTCTGTCACATTTAACCTTCTGGAGGTGGCCTTGTCCTGACACACATGCCTTCAAAGCCCAGTAGGTCTTGATATTAAGATGAATAAAGGCAACTCCAAGGTAAGAATTTATCTCACGATGGAAAATCCAAGGACATTTTTCCTGTTAATTTTTAATCAAAAGATAAAGGCTCACTGTTGTGAAATAGAGGCCTCACCACTGCAAGTGAGCTTTAAGCAAATATCCAGAAACAAACATTTCTGTTGGCATATTTCAGAGAGGCTCTGGCTAGATAACCAATTTATTGACCAATCTCTAATTTATACTTGATTTGAAATGAAAATTCATGACAATACCCTTTGCTTACTCCTAAGCACTTCTGAGGATGGTAACGTAGTGGGAAGTACTCGTAAGGTTAAGTACTGTCCCTCTCCAGGGCTCTACTTCCTCATCTGGAAAACGAGCAACTTGGACTAAATGTTTTTTTTTAAGATCCTTTTTTGCGTTTTAGATTGCCTGTAAAAACACTGGAGGAAACTACCTGTTTTAAAAGATTTACCATAGAATTTAAAAGGCATTCTGGTCCATTGGAACTTCATTTTCTATTTAATTTGTATAGAATCTCTCAGATCCACCTACTTCATAAACTGAGGCAGACTTACGCAGTGCTATCATTTCTAAGGGCCGCAGAATGAGATTAGCAAAAAAAAAAAAAAAAAAAAAAAAAAAAAAAATCAAAAATAATTTAATCAGCCAGCTCTCATGATCAGTTAGGACCCAATCACTTGCCCAGTTATATACCAGCTACCTAATGCCAGGAGGTGGCCAAGGCCCCCAGGAGAGTGGTAGGGAATGTGGGACCTGGGGCAGAGTGCCCGGCTCTGGGCAAGGCCTTTAATCTTTCTACACTTGCTTCCCCATCTATAAAGTAGGGCCAGTAAGTGCCCACCTTGCTGTTGTAAGATGCAATGAGCTGGCTGGGCGCGGTGGCTCACACCTGTAATCCTAGCACTCTGGGAGGCCAAGGTGGGTGGATTGTTTGAGCTTAAGAGTTCGAGACCAGCTTGAGCAAGAGTGAGACCCGTGTCTCTACTAAAAATAGAAAGAAATTAGCTGGACAACTAAAAATAAATAGAAAAAATTAGCTGGGCATGGTGGTGCATGCCTGTAGTCCCAGCTACTCGGTAGGCTGAGGCAGGAGGATGGCTTGAGCCCAGGAGTTTGAGGTTGCTGTGAGCTAGGCTGACTCCACAGCACTCTAGCCCGGGCAACAGAGTGAGACTCTGTCTTTAAAAAAAAAAAAATGCAATGAGCTAACATAGATAGTCTTTAGAACCACGGCTAGCACATAAGATTACTTAATTCAACATAATACTGGAAGATGTTCAAGTTTAATCCTATTAAAATCACAGCATGTAACTGGCCATTAACAATTACTTAAGATTCTCCAAAAAGGTATTAATAAAACTATTTCCATTTATACCCGACTCATTTGACTCAACTCACCATTGTTATCCATGAAAAGATTCACCTGGCCTGCACACTGGCCTTCTAAACCAGAGGTTGCTACTGAACAATCTTGCACTTTTCTAATTTAGAATGAGAACACAGATTTCTCTGATTTCAGATCTAGATAGATGCTCACCTGCTTTTCCTTAGATTAACACAAGCAATGTTACCCAGCTGCAAATGATAACATAAAACGCTTCCCATCCTCTCCTTCCTATGTTCTAATCCAAACTAAATTATTTTACTGTTTCGTAATAGTTTTCCAAGTGTTGATTTGGTTCAAACCACAAAAAAGTTTTAATTTGCAAATTTCAGCCCAACCATTATGTGATCTCACACAGGCTTTTTTAGTTCTAGGGAAAAATTCCTTCTATTTAGGGAGGAAAAACAACAGATGTTAAATTCTGGTATTTTTCAAAGAGAATCTGAGAATAACTCAAGGCTTTTATTGTTGTTTTCTCCATAGAGAAACAACAAAATCACCATTCCTTACCTCAAAGTAGCAAATGAACAGTGGCACAGACCTTCCAAGCCAGGATGACCCTGTGCTAAAGCCTTCCAACATCCTAAGACAGACAGACAGACAGACAGACAGACACACACACACACACACACACACACACACACACACACACACACAGTTTCTGGCCAGATCTTGCCTGCATTGGGCCTTTTGCAGTAATACAATGTTAAAAAACTAAAGGTGAGAAAATTTTACCCTGTGCAAAGCCTTCCAACATCCTAAGACAGACAGACAGACACACACAGACAGACAGACAGACACACACACACACACACACACACACACACACACACACAGAGTTTCTGGCCAGATCTTGCCTGCATTGGCCTTTGGGCCTTTTGCAGTAATACAATGTTAAAAAACTAAAGGTGAGAAAATTTTACCCTGTGCAAAGCCTTCCAACATCCTAAGACAGACAGACAGACAGACAGGTTTCTGGCCAGATCTTGCCTGCATTGGCCTTTGGGCCTTTTGCAGTAATACAATGTTAAAAAAATAAAGGTGAGAAAATTTTACCCTGTGCAAAGCCTTCCAACATCCTAAGACAGACAGACAGACAGACACACACACACACACACACACACACACAGTTTCTGGCCAGATCTTGCCTGCATTGGCCTTTGGGCCTTTTGCAGTAATACAATGTTAAAAAAATAAAGGTGAGAAAATTTTACCAAATCAAATTTATACATTTAAATGGGGTCTTTATGATGCTAGGCACCTTTTCATTGTGTTTTCTGAGTGGTGAACAAGGGCTTGTGGGAGAATGGCACATTCAGAAGGGATAAAGGAACCAACGACTGTTAAGTCTGGAAGGTCTGTGTGGACTAACATGCTAATTACCAAGTATTAAAGGCACCCATAACATCAGAGATTGTAAACAGGCAGTGTGAGTTTTTTGGCCATATAGGTTTCAAAACCACAGATATGTCAATACTATAGTAGGTTCTCCTTTTTTCAGGGAACCAATGGCCAGCACGGAGCTGTAATGACCTCTTTAGAAAGACTATGCACTATCTGGCCTTGTGGTAGGCTGAATAATGGCCTCCAAAGATATCCATGTCCTAATCCCTGGAACCTGTGACTCTTTCCTTATTTGTTAAGAGAGGAACTTTACAGATATGATTAAGTTAAGGATGTTAAGATGGGGAGATTTTCCTGGGTTATTTGGTGGGCCCTGGATGTATTACAAGCGTCCTTATAAAAGTGAGGCATAAGGAGATTTGACCACAGAAGAGAAGGCAGTAATGTGATGACCTAAAGCAGAGACTTAAGTGATGCAGCCGCAAGCCAAGGAACATTGATAGCCACCAGAAACTTGAAGAGGCGAGGAACAGATTCCCCCCTAGAAACCGAAAAAGGAACCAGCCCTGCTGACACCTTTATTCCAGCCCTGTAAGGTTCATTTCAAACTTCTGACCTTCAGAACTATAAAAGAATGTCCACGTTGTCACTACATTTGTGGTAACTTATTACAGCAGCAATAGCAAACTAAAATACTCTGTATATATTTGAATTTATAATTTAACCCAAATCTCTTATATGACAGTTAAGGCTATAGAGTGCTGACCTGCCCAAGACAACCAACCAGTTGTTGGAAGAACCAAGTCCCCAGACTGCTATCCAGTGCTCTTGCCACACACTACCTATGCTTTTCTCAAGGAAAAGGTCAGAGGTCTTCCCATTTACTCCTGGTTCTAGAAGCAAACAAAAAGGAGACTTATGGGAGTGGGGGGAACATTCTTGAGCAGTGGCTCTCAACCTTTCTGGGAGGATCAGACCCCTGGAAAAGTCAATGGGAACTACAGACTCTCTTTCCAGGAAACACAAGGCATGAGCAACTTTTGCACACACTCTTGGGAGTTCATGATTCTCAGAGTAAGAACTCCTGTCCCACGCCTGGAATCCTAGCACTCTGGGAGGCCGAGGCGGGAGGACTGCTTGAGCTCCGGAGTTTGGAGACCAGCCTGAGCAAGAGCGAGACTCCGTCTTTACTATAAATGGAAAGAAATTAGCCAAACAACTAAAAACAGAAAAAATTAGCCAGGTGGCACATGCCTGTAGTCCCAGCTACCCGGGAGGCTGAGGCAAGGAAGATCGCTTGAGCCCAGGAGTTTGAGGTTGCTGTGAGCTAGGCTGATGCCACAGCACTCTAGCCCGGGCAAAAGAGTGAGACTCTGTCTCAAAAATAAATAAATAAAATTAAAAAAAAAAAAAAAAAGAACTGTCCTGCAGAGAAAAAGCATTTAAGGAGAAACAGGCAAAAATCAGATCTTTAGGTAAACAAAGTCAGCCTTGCCCACAGTTCTGCAGACAGGTTGGAGAAACAGAACTGAAGACAGGAATTCCATGGAAGAAGGTTACAGTGTCCAGAAAAGGAACAAACAAAAAACAAAACAGGAGCTCTGAAGGAAGAAAAAAAAAGGCAGTAAAGCAAAGTTTAGGGTCAAGAATGCTCTTCAACAACCAGGAAATGGCGCTTTTCACCTTTATTTCGCTTCAGGGGATCCTTCTTACTCGAACCAAATATTAAAAGTGCTGATTTGAAAACGTGTCACTAATTTACTCCGGAGCTTTTGAAGTTGCTGAATCCTGATCTTGAAGCAGTGACGATTTGTGAAGGCCCATACTGCACCAATCACGGTGCTAAACTTTTAGACGGGCCTAATTCTACCTGGATTTTTTCTTTGGGATTAGACTGGTATTTTATAGCCCTTCCGCAAAACACAACTTTAAAACAAATCCAACACGTGATTTTAGACACTGGCTACTTCCCTCCAATACCGACAACTGACCGGGGGGTGGAATCGTGGGAGCCTTAAAAATATCCAGGGAAGAAATAAAGGAAACAAAGCATTTGCCCTTGCAGCCTGGGAGAAGGGTCGGGGATAAGGAAAAAGCCCAGGGAAGACGTCCAGGTGAAGTTAGGTAAGGAGTGGGTCGGAGAATGCCAAGGAAGGCGGGAGGAGACAGGGGGCAGAACTGGACCCTGGACGGGCGAGGCGGGGGAGGGGCAGGGCCTGCGGGGCCCGGGGTGCGACCGCACGTGCAGCCGGGCCTCGGACTGGCGACCCGCGGGCCGGGACAGACCGGGAGCCGCTCACCTCGTCCGGGTAGAGTTCGCGCGGCAGCACCGCTTGCAGGTCCATGAACAGCGTGATGGGGATGTGGCTGAGGAAGTAGACGCCCAGCAGCAGCTCCACGCAGCGCCTGGCACCCGGAGCCCCCATCGTCCGTCGGCTTGGCCTCGACCCGCTGGTGTGGGAAGAGGCCCCGCTCCGCGCTCAGTCCCGGGCCCGGCGCCTCGGCCGCCGTCCCGCCCCCCTGAGGCTATGCAGGCCTCTCCCATTGGCTGACGGGGAGCTGGGGCGCGTGGGCAGGGGGCGGGGCTCCCCGCAGAACGCGCCCATTGGCTCGTCTGAGTGTAGCGCGTAGAGAAGGCGCCCCACAAACTGTTTCCATTGGCCGCGGGGCGTGCCGCGTGGGCTGGGGCTCAGCCACGTCGGACGGTGAGCGGGCGCGGCGCGCTGATCCCGGATGCCGGAAGGCGCGCGGCGGTCGGGCGTGTACGCAGGGCGCGTGGTGTCCTGGGCTCGGCGCGGTTGCTGGGGGTGGTCGCTTTGGCCCGTGACTCCGTTCACTCACTCCGTTCGCGTAGTGTGGACCGGCGCCCGCTAGTGCTGGGCCGTGGCGCTCCCAGCGCAGGGGGTGGGACCACGGAGCGGGGCTGGCAGACTCGCTTTGCGGTGCGCGGGATCCCGGTGCGGCAGGGGTGGGGGCCTCATTTCTAACAGCAGAGGAGACGGACTCGAGCGATGTAGTAGGAGGTAAAATGACAGGACTTGGTGATTGGCGTGGAGAATGAGGGGGATCGAGATTCGTTTACGCATTCAGCACATACTGACCTTCCACTCTCCGGTGAGCCCGGGTCGGGCCTGGAGCAGCACAGATGGGGCGGTCGTTTGCTGCGAAGAGGGGAAGTGAGTACAGGGGAAGGTAATTCCATTTTGGCCATGCCGACACTGAGCGGTCTGCAGCATGTGAGTGGAGGTGGCTAGTAGGTCTTGCGTGAACCTGTCTGGACATGTAGATTTGTGAGGCATCAGCGTTTGATGGAGAGCAGGCCTGGAAGAGATCCTAGACGAGCTCCAGCTGCAGGAGTCATGGGAAGAGGGGACTGAGCTTGCGATGGTCAAGCAAGAGTGTGATGTCCTGGGGAAGGAGGGAGGGTCAGACGTGTCAGGTGTCCACCAGTGCCCCTGTGGAGAACACGTGTGGTGGGGGCAGGAGCCAGGTAAGAGCAGGGCAAGGAGTAAGAAAGTGGGGAGGCAGGGAGTGTAGACATCTGGTCATGAAGGGAGAAGAGACAAGGGTCAGTTGCTGAAGGGAGATGTACTCAAGAGATTGTGTATTTGTCTTTAAGATGAGAGACTTAAGCTTGTTTAGATTCTGTTTGAAGTGTCTGGACACGGGGAGAGGTTGTCCATACAGTAGGAAGAGAGCAAGAAATGTGGCTCAAGGCCCTCGAGGTGGAAGGAATGGAAGAATTGGGGTTAGGTCCGAGGAGGTCTGTGCTCTCTTGGGTTGGCACCGTGGAACTGGGACAGGGGAGTTGCTGGCAGTGTTGAGGGCCCAGTTGAGGTGGGTGACCATTGATTGATCTCCTAGGCTGTGTGCTTTTCTCTAGCGTGGAGTCTGCTCAGAAAAAGGTGGTTGGAGTCATCCAGAGTTGGGATTCAGAAAGAGAAAGGTGATGTTTGAGGCGCTGCACTAGAGAGTGGATGAAGTGAGGTATCATGCAATTCCCGCTGGGTAGGGAGATGTGAGGCCAGAGGCAGGCTGGGAGAAAGTGGAGAAGTGAGCGGTGAGAGGCCTTGCTGAGGAAGACGTGCTAACGCGATGGGAGTCCCTGGACCAGTGGGCTGAGAGGGTGGGAGATCATGACAGGGGGTGCAATGTCTGAGTTCCTGGTGTCAGGAAGAGGTTCTGCTCATAGGAGCGTGTGGTTGAAATGGAGCAGAGGGGAAGATCTTTGGGGATGAGGTCAAGAGACAGAGCCCAAAGGCCACCTAGGATGGTTGTGGCAATCAGGTGATGAGACGGCTGGTGTATAAAGGGAGTTACCAGGAAGAAGGTGGGCATGGCTGAGGGTTGAGGGGAAACGGTGTGGACATGGCCTTGGGGAACAGGGAGGCTGGTGACCCTCACCCTAACCCTGATGAGTGTGGGAAAGTGAGCGGCCTGTGCTGGAGAGGACTGTGGGGAAGCTGAGTGCTGGGGAGAGCCAGGTGCCAGTTATTGCAGGAGGTAACAGCTGAGGGTGTGGAAGGGTTTGGCTGGGGAAGAGGGGATGTCTACCAGAGGAGAACAATCCGAGCAGGGTGGAAGGAGACAGCAGGAGAGGGGCGTGGAGGTTCCTTGGTGGCTGAAGAGCAAAGGATGAATGGCATGGGTGGCTGAGCATCGTGAGAACACCAAGTCCTGATGTCTCCTGTGTTTCCTGGGTTGGCCTTGCTTGCCCAGGACCCCAGTGTTGCAGGCAGAGTGAGGGAGAGATGTGCAGTGCTGTTCTTCCTGCTCCAAGTGCTTCAAGGGGGACACTGTGCTAGGGGAGAGAACTGTGTCCCCTGTACGAGGGGCTCAGGCAAGGAGGACTCAGAACTAGCTGCTGCTTTTTTCCAGAAAAATCAAGCTGATGCCTGGGGAACCTTAGGTCACCTGAGGAAAGAGAGGGTTTTCTTCATGAAGTAAAGCTTTAAGGCAAGTTGCCCCTTCCCAGCCTGTCCTCCAGCCCCCATGTCTATGTACAGTAGTCCGCCCTTATCCACGGTTTCACTTTCCACAGTTTAAGTTACCCATGGTCCCGAAACATTCAGTGGAAAATTCCAGAAATAAATAATTCCTAAGTTTTAAATTGTGCACCATCCAGGCCAGGATGTGAACTGTCCTTTGTCCAGCATGTTCACAAGGGGTCTCCACTGCCCACCCATTAGTCACTGAGTAGCCATCTCCGTTATCAGATGGACCATCCAGGTGTCAGTGCTTGTGCTCAGGTAACCCTTGTTTTACTTAATGATGGCCCCAAAGCACAAGAGTAGTGATGTGGCAATTCAGATATGCCAAACAGAAGCCATAAAGTGCTTCCTTTAAGTGAAAAGGTGAAAGTTCTCAACTTGGTAAGGAAAGAGAAAAGAATGCTGAGGTTGCTAAGATCTACAGTACAAGATATTTTGAGAGACCACGTTCATATACCACTTATTACAGTATATTGTTATAATTGTCCTATTTTATTGTTAATCTCTTACTGTGCCTAATTTATAAATTAAACCTCGTCATAGGCATGTATGTATAGGAAAAAAACTACATACAGAGTTCAGTACTATCCTTGGTTCCGGCATCCACTGGGTCTCAGAATGTAGTCTTCATGGATACGGGGGACTGCTGTATACAGCTCTCCTCCATTCCCTGTCTCCAAATCATTCACCTGAAAAAGAATATGAAGAGCTGGGGGGGGGGTGCCCTTATAAATAATCTGGGGCCTAACACTTCATGAAGAAACTGGCATGGAGAGGTATTTGTCCCATGTCACAAAATGAGTGACAAGGCAGGGACTAGTACCCTCGTGTCCTAACTCCCAGCCCCTGGCTCTTACAGGGGTCTGAATGGTGTTTAGTTTAGGTCCCCTATCCCTAGGGCAGAGCTGTGCCCTCCCCGATAAGGTCCCCGGGGCCCTCCAGACCAGGCCCAGGGCCAGAAGAGGCCCGGCCATGATGGACCATTCTGTACACAGCTGTACCGTGCAGCGGGCCTGGCAACAGTGTGCTCCACCTTCCAGCACCCAGAATGGCTCTACGGCCATGGGGTATATAGCTCCTTGGAAAACTCTGTTGATGATAATTGCTTGCTGGGGGGAGGGAACGTGGTACGTGTACCGCTTTCAATGAGAATGCTCCTTAAAAACATCTCACCCGGCCAAGTTATCTACAGATAAAGATTTTCAAGGCCAAGCACTTTCACCAAGTTCTCTCCTTCCAAAACACTCTGTCCAGCTGCTGTCTTGCATTTGAAATTCCTTTAGTGGGGGACCACAGCTCTTAATTTGATGAGGTCAGATATGGCTTAGAATGCAAATGGCCCTGGGAGAGGTCACCTGAGGAGGAGGACAGTGTGGCAAAGTGACTTTCCTGTCCTTATGACAATGTTTAGCACCTTTTGAAAATTATTTGTAACGAGACAAACATCATTAGCCCAATAGTCGACC
>CAUYRT010076509.1:0-18831 GCA_963574885.1 Lepilemur ruficaudatus
AGAGTACATACATAGTGCTCCAACTGTATCTACGTACAACCAACACTCCATTTTAAGTGTACAATTAAATGATTTTCAGTGAATTTACTGAGGTGTACAGTTAATCACATGAATCAGTTTTTGAGGAATTCCTTTCCCCTAATTTTAGTAATAAGTGTAGTGCCTTGGGACCCCTCCTGGCGGTATCTAGTTATGGACAATGAACAGCAGAAATAGGAAGTAGCTCAACCCAGTATATGCAATGATTGGAGTGACCCTAGAAAATGGTGCCAGGAAATAGGTGACAATCCAATCACATTGAGAGGATCTAATGTGTATGACAGGGGTGTCCCAGCAGACAGGCAAAGCTTAGACAGAAATTCAAGCAAAGAGGAATTTTGGGTATTCAGTAGCATTATGGGCAGTTGGTCACAGGCAAATCTGATGAGTAGAAGAAATCTGAAAATCCTAGGCATGTTATCACCCTAGGTTGGAGTTAAAATTTGACATCAAAGCCTAAACCCAGTTATCTGAACTGAGATGCAGAAGTGACTGGGTGCTGCATTTTGTAGAATTGGAAAAGAATTCTTTAATTCCTTAGAATTTGGAAGCAAATACCAAGTGGCCCCTGCTGTGAAGGTAGGGAAGTTGAGGAAACTGTGGACCAGGCAAGCTCTGATTTTCAGTTGATTTAGGAAGCAACAGTGAAAGAGGCTAGGCGTGTGACGAGAGGAAAAAGAAAGTTGGAAGCAAGAGAGTGTTAAGTGCTACAATAGGAAGACGGGATTTTGAAAAGATTAGACATGTGGAATATAATTAACCAAAAATTGAATGAAATCGATTATAAGAGACTATTTCAGGACTCATTCATTTTAAGCCTTACTATTGCTGTAAAACACACATTCAATAATTTTCCATTTGGGTCTGCTATAAGCATGAAGGTTCACTTGTGAAACAGTTGCTGTAGAGTATTGCTCTAGGACCTGACATGCTTCAGAAACTGTTTGTACATCTAGATTAAGAGTTGAATGTTCTAGGTAGTTCTGCCATCATGTTTAGAAATTTTCTTAGTCTAAACAATCACATTTGAGTATTACTCAAATGTGTGAGTGATCTGAGTTAATGTATACTAGTGTGCAGTCTGTATAAACAAACTTTTAAAAACAGTTGGTTATAAATATATTGATTTAACCTAAAATGAGGTTAAGAGAAATCGTAGGTAGGAATTCAACAACTGAGAATCTATAAATATCTTGCTTCTGCTTGAATTTTACTTGCTTTGTTTAATTTCTGTTTTTTACTCCTAAAAATACTATATAGTATTTTAATTTATTATTTGCATTAGATTCTTCTAGCTTAATGTTGTTATATGAAATGCTTTGACAGAAAGTACATTTGCTGTCTCTCATCTGCACAACAGGAAAATATCCACTAAACAAAAAATATATGTCGCAAGCTTTAACACATTAACTGCCGTGTGAGTTGTATTTAACTCACACTAGTTTTGAACCCAGGGCCTCGTGAAGCATATGTAACTTATATGTCTCTTTACCTTGAAATATTTTTCGAATTGCATATAACTCATGCACAGAAAACAATAAAAAAGAACAATTTTTATTAAATTAGGATTGTTTTGTTTTGAAAGTTTTTATTCTATTTTCATCATAAAACACCGTTGCTCCAAGGAAAAAATTTTTTTTCTAGTGTGGCAGTCAGTGTGTTAAAGTAGCTCTCTTAGACTTAAGAAAACATTTAGTTCCTCAAATAGTACTTTACAGCAACTGAATTTAATATTTTTCATCCAGCAGAGGGCTGCCGATCTCCATTTATTTTTGTGAAAACACATGGCAAAAATCTATAGTTCATTTCAGTGGTTTTCGGATTTTTTTTAGGAGCAGATCCTTTTCTTAAAACAGAGTTTTGCAGTAGGTGAGTGAGTTGTACCCGGAGCTACCGTAATTAGAGAAGGGCCTCCACGCTGCCTCTCCAGAAGTCGTGCGAGGTGTTCAGGATAATTGAAACTCTCTGCTCTGATTTATCCAAAAATACTGTTCCAAATCCAAAGTCAGCTCTTTTGGGGTAAAGTCGTAAATATTTTTTCCCTCTATAAAAATCCATAATGCTGACACTGCAGAGAAAATGTATAAGTAGAATGATGCCCAAATTCTAAAAGTTCTTCCTGGAATGTGCCTTCAGTTATAACTGTAGTTTCTACCATTTGGTTGTATGCACTGTTAGTTTGTTTTTCTTTTGTTTTGGGGAAGGTGGCATTTTATGTCCAGTCTTACGAGTAAAAAAGACATTTATTGTGACAAAATTTCTTCCCAGTATTTCGTAGGTGTGCGAAACTGACAGACTGGTTGACTACGGACTCTTATATTTATTCCTACAACTGAGCCAGTTTCTGCCCCTTACCAAAACTGGATTTTAAAGATCAATTATGAGAGTTAAAAAGTGGCTCATCTCCTGCCTATTTATTACTCTGCCTTGGTAATAAGTTTATTTGTAAAAAAAAACCTATTACAGAACCTTCCATTTCTTCCATTTGGAATTATGCTTACTGATTAGTCAAGTAGTGATTCTTCTTTGTTTTGTTTTACCATTCAGAGCAAAGCTTTTGTGAGGCCTCCCTTTATTCTGATTGAAGCCTTCTTTGATACAGAAGCCATTTAAGTAAAATGACTATAAATAGCTATACTTCCACTGCAGTTAATAAATACTTTCTCAGGCACACATGCTCACTGACTTCAAGACTCATTCCACAGCGTTGCAAGTTTTGTCTTGTGCTTCGTCATTACCAACTAGTGTGAGCGTAATAATGGTGTTGACCGTTGAAAACAATCAGCAATCTCTTCCCATGTACACTATTTTGGGGGGTGATTCTTTCTTATTCTCAGTCCATCCATTGCATTTCTGTCTTATAAGTCTACTTTTCTTCTCTTTTATGGTTTTATATTCATTTTTTTAAGAAAAATAATCATAGTAGTTTCTACCTATTGAGCACCTGCTAGATGTTTTACCTGTGCTATTTCACTTGGTTCTATTAGGAAGACACTAATAAGTAGACACTGGTATCCCCATTTAAGTAAAGGAATTCCATGGCCACAAAGGTAACATTATAGAGGCCAAACTGGTATTCAAAACCCAAACTTGAGACCCTCTACCACACAAAGAAGCTCTATTTCATAACAATATAAAAACCTGCTACTTGATCAATTAATAAAAAGTTAGCTAAAGTGAAGACTCATAAAAAATAATATATGCATACTTTAAACATTTTATTTCAACTTGAAACATATACATTCTTTTACCAATGATTTGATGTAAGATCAAGATCTGTTATTTAAGTATATTTTGCTTTTAGAATTTTCCATTTTTTTGTCTTTTTTGAATAAACAATACCTACTTGTAGGTGTGGTCTCACCTGTATTCTCTGGTTTTTATTTATTAAATGCAGTTGGAATTCAAAGACACTTGCAAAACAATCTGATTGTAGAATTTCTAAATATTTCCAAAGCCTCCTCCCCAATTTTTTACACTTGTTTTAGCCATACCCATATGTTAATAGCAATATTTCTAGGGACCCATCTTTATCAAGTCCTTACAAAGCCTTTCATATTAAAGCATTCGTATTAATTCATAAAGCAACAACTTTTTTTGCACTCATATTTTCATTAGATAATGTAAGATTTTTTTTAAATTGTATCATTACAATAACAAGTACAGCTGGAATAAAAGCATTTGAAATAAACCTACCTGGCTCTTGGTGAGCACACAACTTTGCCAGTGGGAAGAAAAATGTGTACATGGTTTAGAGTAGCTAGTAAACTGTAAGCTTTTACCGAGAGTGGACATCAGTTAGTATTCATAAAGCACAAACATTTTGTTACATAAAGGTTTGTTGAGAGAGCTTCTATTCTGTTTTTCAAGAAAATAGGGGAGAAAGAAAACTAATTTTCTATGAAGAAGGTGGGATTGAAAACTAAGTGTAGCACAGGACTTGAAACAGAGAAGAACTTTGTGGATGTTTTTACTTTGCAAAGTCAGTTGGGTTAAATATCACCCTAAGTTTCTAAGCCATCAAGTTTGGTTTTTATATAAAACTTCTAATCTGTGAAAAAATATTCTTTTGTATTCTGTCAATTACATCTTATTTATCTATTCTATTCTGGTGACATTTTTGAATTCTCAAATGTTTTAAGGTTGTAAGTCTCTCTTAAGATTTATTCCATCATTACCAAAACTTTTAAAGAAAAAAGTATAGCTTTCTGAAGTCCTATAGTAGATATTGTTTCTACCATTCATTTGATGCTTATATTGGTCATTTGTCTAACATTATTCTCATCTGTTCTTATCCAAAGGAGTATAGCTTGGTGGAGAGGGAGAGAAAAGCAACCATGAAATAAATAAGGCTGTGCTCAAAGAGTTCGGATTGCTTAACTTTCCGACTGAGTGATACTACTTTGGGGAATAAGAACCGTTTCTTTTACTCTGTCCCTTTTGCATCACGATGCCTTGTTCATAGTTCCAGTATTTGAAGTCTTTGTGGATTTGTTTCTCTGTCCTGTTGTTTCTGCTGTAGGCCTGGTAGTCTTTGATTGTATGCTGGTCACTGAACTTGGAAAATTATTTAAGCAGGTAATTTCGGCCTAAGGATGAAAGTAACTCCTTCAGAGAAAATATATATTTACTTCTGCCAGGTTTTGTGGGCACAAATGATTTGGCAAGTTTAAGGCTTAAGTTTTGTTGAAAGTCAAGGCAATAAAACCCAGGTTGTAAATCTGCTGGAAGGCTGGTTATTTATTACTCTACTCTTAGCCTAAGAGTAGCTTTTTGAGGTCTCAGATGACTGGGGAGAGGCCTTCCTATTGCACTGGGCACAGACATTGATTTCTGCCCTCCTGTCCATGAAATTTTCCAAATGAAAGTTCAAATTTGCTAGGGAAATGCAGTCAGGAAACAAAAGCAATTTCCTTGCTTGCTTATCTCCAGTAATTCCATTTTCCTTCAGTTTTGCTTAGTAACTCCTTGTTATCATTTTAGCTGTTTATTGCTTTTAAAAAGTTATTTATATTTTATCTTGTATTTCCAGTTTGTTTCTAGAGCCTTGGTCTGAATGACCTGGCTCCTGGAAACACTTGATGTACAAGAAGTGCATAGAGTTTGGGTTATTGGCCTGATTTAGAAGTGATATAAAGTTCATGCCACAAAGAAAAGGAAAGAAAAAACCTCTGACGTGCTTTGCAACTGAAGATGTGATTTTCCAATGAAGGTTTGATTTAATTTTATACTTTGGTTTCCATATTTATGAGAAAGTATAAAATGAGAAGTGCTGGTCATGCCTAAAGTAGGAAGCAATGAATGCTAGCAATAGATTTTATTTGTAGGTTAATTATACAACCATTAACAAGAATGTCTTATATCTGTTGGTAAAGAAATGGAAGTGGATCATGGGGTCTCTTTCCGTATGGGGGGAGGGGAAGACAGTTAAAAGTCATGGCATCCAGAAGCAGTAATAATCCCAATGTTTATACCTTCATAAAAATTACTAGGTACCCATGGATAGAACAGTCATTTTCACCAGGTGAAAAATGACCAGATGGTAGCACTTCGCTTTTCTGGTGCCAACATTGCAGTCACAAGGGGATTGTTTTTTGAGCGGTTGTGTTATTGAAACAACATGTTTTATAAGTCTTTTATATTTATTACAGCATCCACTGCAGAGACTCTACCGGGCATAGAATTGGTTGTTGCAATTGCCGAGTGGGTTTATTGTTTGTGTTTTAATGATAAGGGCTCTGGACTGGAAAACTGCAGACCTGGAAACATTTGTCATTGATTTGCTGCTTGCTCTTCAGCAGATTTGGAGACACTGCAGTTACATTTTGCCATTTTTCTATTGTTAATTTTGAAAAATAATGAAATATTTTGCTAATTATTTATTGGCCAGAAATGCTGCATTAGACAGTTATAATTCATGGTCCATAAAAAGTATGGAATGATGGCTCAGTCATTTTAAACCACATTTACTGGCTTTTAAGCATTACTAAGTTATATGCAAATATAAATTGTTTCATGAAAATTTAAGATACACATGTCTTAAATTTCCAGACACATAAAGAATAACAATTAAAAATAGTTTTGTTTAAATCAAGAAAAATCGATCTTTTTCTTTTGCAAGTAGTCATAATTAAAACATCTTCTATCAAACTGCTTATTCAAATAACACTTGTAATTGACATCATGTAAATATAAAAAGTTTCAAGTACTGATCAAATTTCTCTCTCCCTTACCAATAAAGTTGTTTCCCTTGAGATGCTAAAGCTATTAACATAGCTAACTGTTCCTGAGTAACAATGTAATTCGTGAAGTAAAAATATGAATTTCTTTATGGACAAAGGGAGGACATAAATATAAGCACAAAGAACATTCTCGGTGATCTTCACGACTTACAGGTTTGAGGTTGAGTTCTCACATTGTAACCACAATTCAGTGCTTTTTATTTGACCAAAGTAAAAGGGCTAAGAAATACACGCAGAGCTTTTATAAAAAGCTGTTACAAACCAAAAGGGGAAGTTATATGTGTTCTGAAACACAACAGTAAATCATCAGCAGAAGTTAGAAGTTAACCTCCATGTCTCAATCCTTTAATAGACTACGGGGCTTTCTTATCCAAAATCCGTATGTGTTTTGGAAAAAAAAAATTTGTGAATCAGAGAATAAGACATCATTTATGAGAAGAGGGCAACCTTGAGAAGACATTTGATGGTATTTATAAGTAGTTTGAAACTTGAGACCAAGCGTCTGAAGATTTCGAAGCGGCTCTCTATTCAAGATCTGCATATTAGTAAAGTCACTGTGGGTAGTATGAAGTGACTGAGATGTCCCAGGAAGTCTAGAAATAATAGTTTACATGGCTGGATTTTCATCTCCAGGAGGACAAGGGCTTGGTCGTGTTTGCCCTGGAACCCCAGTGCTTCCTGATGCTTCGGTGACTGTAATTAATGCACAGGTAACACTGCAGACGGAGGCAGTGCAGTGAGGAGATGAAGATAGTAGGAAAGTTTCTATTTTAAACAAAGAGTATTTTATTTTTATTTATTTTTAATTTTTATTTATTTATTTATTTATTGAGACAGAGTCCCACTCTGTTGCCTGGGCTAAAGTGCCGTGGCGTCAGCCTAGCTCACAGCAACCTCAAACTCCTGGGCTCAAGCGATCCTCCTGCCTCAGCCTCCCGAGTAGCTGGAACTACAGGCATGCGTCACCATGCCCGGCTAATTTTTTGTATATATTTTTAGTTGTCTGACTAATTTGTTCCTATTTTTAGTAGAGATGGGCTCTCGCTCTTGCTCAGGCTGGTCTCGAACTCCTGACCTTGAGCCATCCTCCTTCCTCGGCCTCCCAGAGTGCTAGGATTACAGGCATGAGCCACCGAGCCCGGCCAACAAAGACTATTTTAAAAGGCAAATTTTAAGATTACTCCTTAGGCTCTCAGTCTAAGATACTGTATAGTAAATTTAAAGAATGATTTTTACATGATGGGGCTTTTCTGATTCCTAAACACACTTATTTCTTTATTTCCTGTCAAAGAGAGCACAGAAAATAAATTTGGCTAAGAAGCCATTGAATGGGCTTGAGGATGGGCTTGGGAAGGCACAGGAGGAGACAGGCTGTGCATAGAAATCTCTTTTCCTCCGAACAGTGGCCTTTTCAATTTTCCCTTCCCTCACGTGGCTGCTGCCTGGAATCCTCAGACATCCTCTGTCCTCATAGAGGGAGGTCAGTGGTGACAGAGCGGTGACTATTTATGACCTCCACTTGGTGTGGCTTTATCTTCTTTATGTAAAGGGGCCTCCAGAGGGAAGCTTTTCACTCCTCGTCTGCTTCCCATTGTTACTAGCTAGAAATTTCCTGTGAAACTTCAGAAGTGCGAGGAGCTTGTTTTAGAGGCATGAACGTAGGCGTGTTGACACCGCTTCTGAGTCTCCACCCCAGCCCATGGCAACTGCCCATCTGGACTGGAGCTGGGGTGTCCTCGCTCCCTTTCCTCAGGCAGAAGTAGAAGGAAGGTACCTCCTGGGCATTCTAATTTTAACCAAATCCTCTCTTTACAGAAACATACTCATCAAAAGAAAAGTGGGACCTATTATATTATTAGCAAGCTCTGCTTTAGAAATTGTGCATTATCAAATTGGCTTTTGAGGTTGGCTGCAGGTAAAACAGATTGAGGGCGATATGCCAATGGAGGCGTTCGTTCAGTTTGCTTTACTCTGCCCGTGTGTTCATCCCAGAAAACACACGAAGTCTCAGGTACCGATTAACACCGTGAACTTGGATCATAGTTAAAGTGAGCACATTCTTTTTTTTCTCTCTCTCTCTCTCTTTTCCTGATTAGGTGATGTTTTAACTGTCTTTGTAATGCATCTTTTTCCCACTTACCACCCACGGTTTGTGGCAGAGGGACAGCGTCCGCTGCTCATTTGCATAGCCGCGTCTCCTGGGTGGGGCAAGGGCGAGAGAGGGGAGATTAAGTTGCATATGGCATATGGTTATTGAACTTGGCCCTGACGGATGCCTGATGTCTGCGGAGGATTTTCTTTGGAATCTGATCAATGGATTGCTGGACGGTGAGGATAGCAAATGGCCATTTTAGCTCCTGTCTTTAAAATGCAGTGTACCCTCTCAGAAGGGCGGTCTGTCTGTGCTGGCTCTGGAGTTTAAATGCAAATGACAGTGTGTTCCTTACCTTTGGAGGCAGACACAAGCTAATCTCATTGATGGTCAAGATGCTTTGTGGAAGGAATCAGCTTTTGTTACAAGTTCAAAACTCAGCCAGTATTATATCTCTGCTGGAGGCTTGATGGGAAGACCCCTTCAATGTCGTGCATGCATCATTTAAATGGCTGTGAGCTCCTGGGACTGGAACCTGGTGCCCTGTCTGTGCAGGGGTCAGCTGGTGAGTGTGTGCTATACTCTTTCCTCAGAGAACAGAGACTGATTATTTTTTTTCCATTCAAATAGAAATCATAGTTTGAGCAACACAAGAATGCAAAAAGGAATGATTTTTAAAAATCAGTTGCTCAGCAGCTCACTACGGAATAAGTTAGTTGGTTGTAGAGAGACAAAGTTATCCCTGTGTAGGAATGTCTAACCTGCCTAGCTTTCCTAAAACGATGACATGCTGCTAGCCATCTTCTCATAAGGGAGCAATCTGTTTCCTAATTGGGGAAAAGATAAATGAAAATTGTACACTAAAAAAAGGACTGGTGATCAGTTTATTTTATTTAAAAAATATTTGTGCTAGTTGTCTGAGATTTCCTTTTTTGTGATTTGAATAAGCCGTCAAAGGGGGCTTTTTTGAGTGGATTCCTTTTCCCAACGTGGATTAATTTGAGAGTCCTGAACCTTGGTCCTCCTGCCTTTGCGAGCCATCCTGGGGAACTGGAACAAGGCATTTGCCTCCTAGTGCCCTCATCTGTAAAAACACTGTTACTTTGCTTCCTGTGTCACATGCAAAGGTAATTATGTGAAAATGTAAGCAAAATAGTGTAATTATTATTCTTTAAGTTTTGACAATCACAGTGCTTTGTGCAATATTTGTGTCGGTCAGACTAATACCTAACAAACTAACATCTGATTCATCGCCCTTCCTTCACGAGGCAAAGTCATAAAAAGCTCTCATACTTGTTTGTAGAAAAGTGGAGGGTATCTTAGAGACTAAGATTCTGTTAACTGTGCCTAAGAATTTTTTTTTAGTTATTAAATTGAAGTTTAAAAAATATGTAATTTTCCTGCCTTTAGAAAATAATTAAGTTGATAGTGTTCACTTTTACAAGTGGGTCTATACTGAGCTCATTAAAAGCTAATGAAATAAACACATGTTCTTTGACAACAGGGACTCCTCACTTTCTTCTTTATCTGTGCTTGTGATTTTTCACTTTCCTAATGAGAAATCTAGAAGGGGAGAGGATGTTGTGATATAGTTTGAGCGGACTCTAAAGGGGCAGTGGGAAGGGCTGCTCCCAGAAGCAGCCCAAAAGTGTCACCCTCACTAGCAGGAAAACCATTGCAGGAATCTCAGCCACATTTCACTGGGATTCATGTCATTAAGCTAAAAGGACGTCCATGAATCAAATAAGACTAGCTTGTTGTAAACATTCTTTTAAGCATTTAGAAGGAAACGGAATGCCAGATGGCATTAAGAACACCCTGTGCTCCAGTCTTCTATCTCCCTAAACCACCTTCGTTCCTAATACCTGCTCTGACACCACAACAGCAGATTCTCCTGAAGTCCCTCAGAGGAAAACGTGTTTGAACTATGTTACATCAAGTGGCAGGCAATGACTCGCTTGGCTAAGGAGACAGAGGACTCCTCCCCCAACCCACACGTTATCTTCCCAAAAAGCCTGAATGGATATGTGTATTTCTGCGTAAATATATCAAAGATTTTGCAGAGGAGGGAATTTGGAGGGCTTAGATAATGATGAAGCTGATTTGTTGTTTTGTTTTTTTGCAACATGAATTCTCAGCTGTCTAGGTCAGTGAGGGATGGTGCTCCCACCCATAAGAGAAACTGCTTCTTCCTCTTCCTTTCTCTACCTTCTGTAATTTGTCTGACCTGAGAACCATCATGTCAACAGTAGTTGTCAACAGCATGTCAACATGCTGGTCCATGCCATGGTGATTGTTGTCCCCTTTGACTATTTTTGAATCAGATTAAGTGCTAGGTGTTCTACACCATCATGGAATGCATTTTGCTTGCTTGTGGGATATTTTATTAATGGTACTGCTTTCAACTCAGTTTAGGTAAAAAGAAAAATTGCAAATTATGTTATATAAGCTAAAGAATGTAGGGACCTCCCACAATATAGAAAATTAGTGCTTTCCCTCCTAGAAGTGTGTTATTCTCGTACTATCTTCATGTAGTACAGGAAAGGAGACTTTACATTCTTCATGTAACTAAGTAGGTATGTCATAAGGGTTAGGATATAAAAACATATCATTTCTAGGAGAACACTTTTAATGTTATTATATTTTTCCTAATGATAGGATATACGTAGAAGAAGATTATATTGTTTTATTGTCAATTATTATGGTAGTCAAAACCCTTCTCCTGAAATGCAACAGTTGTGGATGTGGGGGAGAAAGTCCATAATCCACCATGCACAACGTAGTGTTATGATTCTGTCTGCAGCTAAGAGTAAGTATTAATAATTAAGAAGTAAAAAGTGTCATCCTTGACATCCTATCGGCCCTTGATAAACTTGTGGCAGAATTCTGAATGTTTGGCAGCATATGCAATTGGGATACTAGAGAGAATTTCATCTTCTTGAGTTAACAGGTTGTATCCTCTCTTCTTTCATTGTGTCTCCTTTTTGGGTGTGTATATGTAGGAACATCCAGAAATAGGGATCCTGCTTTACTTCATCACATTGCTTTTCAAGTTAATTTGCATTTAACAAACACCTTGGGTAATTAACCATGAGTACCTGTGTGCCCTCTGAGAGCAGTAGGAAGTGGTTTTAGGTTTAGTCCCTTTCTCTACCCCTCCCCTCCTCCCCCTCTTTCGAGCCCCCCCACTTTCTCCCAGGATAACCTCGCTGAGCCCAGATTATGCCATGTGCTCACTGACAGCTCCTTTGGAGTCTCTGCCTAATGCAGCTCTGTAATGCAGCCTCACGTGGGTCTGTGAACGGCACAGAGAGGACCCGGCTCCTCCCAGCCCTCCCCAGCCCTGCTCACCCCTGTATTGCTGCCGCAATGGCAAGTAACTCCAACTGTGCTGGTCTTCTCCAAAAAACGGCAGCATTGATTCTTTCCTTTAAATGCACCTTGGAGAAGGGAAGGGCTCAGAGATTAAAAAGGCAGGAATTCATGTCATGTGCCACAGCAGAGCAGCCGTAGCAACGGCAGTAGCAGCAGCAGCGCGACAGCACCGGCAGCAGCGAAGCCCTTTAGCGAGACTGCACCATTTTCTTCTCACCCTGCATAGAGGTGTGGCTGGAAGCAGCAATAAACTACCCACCCCCTAGCAGCTCCACAGAGGTGGCCTCTTCCTGGCTCCAGTCAGAAGACACAGACTGTCTGGAGGAGTCCCCAAAGACTGTTCCAATTGGTGATGTGTGTCTAAGGATGGCTTTTTCAACTAGTAGGATGCTTGTCTGCACTTGCGGCCACCCAACTGCTGAAGAGCTGGAAGTCTAGTGCTCCGCCTTCCCCGGGACTGTTTCCGAGTGTGGGTGCACACCTATGCCTGTGTGTGTGCAGGTGTGAGCTGCTGGGGGCTTGGCCGGGACATTGGTGCACTGTAGTGAATTATGGGTGCTGCAGAGGCTGGAGCAAGATTATGACCTAGCTGCGGGGTGGCATGGATTATCTGCTGAGTGTTCTGGCTGCCAGCCATTGCCCTGGTGGGGAAAATCACATCTCCATAGAGCTCTAAAATTCACCTGGATTGCTGGGAAGTGGAAACTGATCCTTTGCAACTGCTTCTGCCGATCTCCTCTGCAAAATGGCTCACGCTGCTGCTTCTATTAAAAAAGTTCGAGAGGCTGAACTGGATGAAAAGGAAAAAAATCTTGAGAGAGACAGAAAAAAACAACGGAAAATCCCCAGGGAACGTATGGAACGAAAAAGAAAGGTACGAGGAGTATCCCTGTAACCCTTTCCCTGTGTAGCACCACCAGCTTCAGAACTGGCAACTTCATCCTCCCTTCCCTCCATCATTCCCCTGCACCATTTCCAAGCTGAGTTTGAGCCTAGAGCTCACGCCTAAATTTGCTGCATTGGGAGGGGATGCCTGAGCAGGGTGAATTTCCTTTGCTTTAGCAAAGCAAAAAAATGCCTCTACTTCATTTTTCTCTTTTTTCCCTCAATTATCTGTATTTAATCTCAGAGCCAGGTGCTTTAGTCCTCCAAGCTACTCTGAGCACTTGGCTCAGAAGAAGGAAGGGTTGATTTATGGTTGGAGGGTTGAGGTATTTTCCTCTTCTTGTTCCTCATCGCTGCTACTAGATCTTTAGCACTGCGCCTTCTCACCGACTGTGTATCTGATGTACACCTCTGATCAAGAATAAACTATAGGTTTTATGCACTCTTTTTTTCCATCCTGAAGGTTGACACTGTTCTATGTGAAACTGCACTAAGAATACTGGTGCAGTGAGCTGTGTCTCTGCATTTTAAAAATTCTAATGAATTTACTTTTTTTTCTATCATTAATCCTATAATTTTATTTTCTGAATATGGCAATTTGATGAAAACAACGAAGGTTAAACAAAGGGATGAAACACTGATTTCCTTTCCATTAAACTGTAGAAGTGTTGTCTCTTTTAAAAAATATTTTTTCTTTTAAAATAGAAATAATCTTACAACTTGATGGAACTGAAATACTCATTCAGCCAGCAGTCTGTGTCTATAAGGGAAGATTGCCGTAAGTGCTTTAATTAATAAAGTAGGTCACTGAATAACTTCAGAAAATGATAAAAGGCATATTACATTAGCAGGGCATAAAAATAGTGATTTGTACCCAAGCTGCTGTTAAACATAGCGCTGGGATTAGGGATGCACTGGGGATCTGGGTGCCTAATGATCTGTATGTTCAATGGACTTTTTCTTTTTCTTTTCTTCTTCCAAAATAGATATGTTTACCTTTCCATTTTGGGGATGTTGTCTTTGCCTCATTTCTGGAAAGACACTTGAGGACCTACATTGAGTTGAGATCTTACTGCATAGGGATTCATCACATTTCAGTTTTACTACTTATTTTACCACTAGTTAGATCAAATGACTGTTATTAGGCTACACAAATAAAATTAGCAGTTTATAATGATTTCCCTTCTGGGGAAAACTTTAATACTGCTTGTCTGACCTTTAAAAGGCCCTGTTTCAAGGGTGCATTAATTCTTTTTTATGGTATTAAAAGTATTATTGGCCATTTTTGTGGAGGTTGGCTTCCTTCTTGACAGCTACTGCGGTTCTGTTTCTAATCCTCTAAATGGAATATTATTGCATAAAGCAATTTCCTGTGATTATATCTTTTTTTGTATTTTGTTCTCTAAAACATAGTATATTATGTCTTGGCCAGGAATGCTTGTTCAGTATCCAGTTGTGACCTAGCAACTTTGCTTGGCTGGAGTACCCTGCATACACCTGGAAAATCACTTGGTCCCATTCTGCCTTGTTTCCATGTCTGGTTCAGTGTTTTTCCTTTTCTATACCTTGTTCAGATTGAAAAACTATATTGTTAAAATGGAAAAGTGCCAATCGTTGTTGAGAATCTCAGTTGCTGGGGTGCTGCATTGCTTTAGCTTGAATCCACCACGGTAGGCAAGATCATTGGTTGGTAATGCGGTCATATGACAGGACCATCTGGTCTTCACAGCTAGGCAATATCACATTTAAGCTAGAACCAGAGTAAATTGGGGAAATCAAGGCATAGCTACCGTGTGTCCTTGTTCCTTGTCTTCTTTTTTCGTACGCATCTATCACTCCTCCTCCCTTTTCTACTGCAGATGCATGTGGTGTTACATAGATACTTACACAGCAAAACAAATGTTTCCTTAAGGAGTGGGTGTGTTTTTGAGCTCTACCAGATTTTTTTCTAGACAATTCCTCTCCCACCCCTCCGCCCCACACACATACCCACTGACCCAGTTTTCGATTTTTTTTAGTTTTGAGAGAAGAAAAATTTACCTCATGATTATTCCTTACAGTATGCAGCGTGGTAGTTCATGAAGAAATGAAAAAGGATGCCGGCCTGTTAGTGGCGTTCTGGAACACCATCTCCAGAAATTAATTTAAAAATTGTCATCCTTTATTTGCTGACGCCATTTTATAACAATAAGGGAATACATCAGTTGTAGGGATGATTGAGTGAATCATTTTCCTAGCCATTTGGAAAGCCTCTTGCCAATGAACTCGTTTATTTGAAAAATTCAGATGAGACTCACCCCAATGCAGATAAAAGCCAATTTTGGATCTTGAAAAAATAAATTAACTGGTTTTGAAGGAATTATCACCAAGGTAAAGATATTATGTATTGAAATATTTCAATTAAGCAACCTCCTATTTGGTCTTCATTTTAATGTTCTTTTGTAAGATTACTGTTAATCTTTGTATTATTATTTTTTCTCCATAAAACATTTAAAATCAATTTTAATTATTTGTAAATTTGAAACATGTTGCGTACTTGACGATAACCCCTCTACCAAGTTGTCAGTGGTGTGGTTCTAAAAATATGAATGTATACTAAAGGATCCAGTTTTCAGCCTCATAATAAGCAGAATTTATCTTAGTATATGTTCAGGTTTCTTTGGACTATACTCTAGGTAGCTAATTTTTAAATACAGTGCTGTATATAGCAAATGTCTATTATATCTGTGTCATACTGGTTAGAGCTAGAATAAAACTAAGCTTTAAGCAAATGGACCAAGATTAAGATTAATTGAAACAAACTAGTTATTATGTGTTTGCTCAAAAGAGTACATCAATCTGGCTTTTTATTGGAATAAGAGAATATCACTATTCTAATTATTAGCTTATGTTACATCATTTTTTGTAGTTTCTGGTTCCTATACAAGAATTTGAGAATTTTAGATTTGAGAAGGATACCGAAAGGAATGAGTAGCTGGCTCACCAGAGTTCTTATAAACTTGTAAGACTTAGTTCTAGAAAGTGATTTCAAGTATACTATTCTTTCCACAACCATGTACTTTTCCCAACTGCACATTTTTAATTTGGAAAAATATATAATTTTCAGAGAATGAGTTCAAAAAATTGCTTTACTTTCTTGAAAGTAAAGCATATATTCAAATGATCTTTCTCATTTAAACTTATGTTCACCTTAAATTTTCAAATAAATTGATACGTTTTCCATTTCTCAGCATAGACAAACCAGTCTCCAATTCATCGTAATATCTACAATTTGTGTGACTAGTTCTTAGCGTCCTCATGAGTCACTTTACTTTACTTTAATTTATACTATTAAAATGCCAGAGTTTGTATTTCCTGAAAACATTTTTATAATCATTTATTGAGTACCAGTGTGACCCTATATCTGACACACACATTGTATTATTTAACATATGTACACACATTGTACCATTTAACCTTAATAACAGTCCTTTACATTAGGTATTATTCTCTAGATTTCACAAATAGGCAAATTGAGACCCAGAAAGTTATGGAACTTGCTTAAATCATAACACAACTATTACATGGGGGAGTTGGGGTTTGAACCCAGATCTGTCTGGCTCTGAAGGTCATTGTGGAAATAAAGTAAAAGGATTTCTTGGTCTTGTACCTACACTGAATGTGGATTATAAATAAATCATTGAATCCACCAATGCTTCAATTTCTTCATCTCCAAAATATTTTCCTACAGCTGAAATAAATTTAAATACTGTGAGAATAAATTAAATGATGTGTTTGGGGGAAACTACGTACATTTTTTTTTTTTTTTTTTTTTTTGAGTGAAATGCTCGCGTTGTTGCCCGGGCTAGGGTGAGTGCCTTGGCGTCAACTTAGCTCACAGCAACCTCAAACTCCTGGGCTCAAGTGATCCTTCTGCCTCAGCCTCCCAAGTAGCTGGGACTACAGGCATGCGCCACCATGCCCGGTTCATTTTTTTTTTTCTATATATTTTTAGTTGGCCAATTAATTTCTTTCTATTTTTAGTAGAGACGGGGTCTCACTCTTGCTCAGGCTGGTTTCGAACTCCTGACCTTGAGCAATCGGCCCACCTCAGCCTCCCAGAGTGCTAGGATTACAGGTGTGAGCCACCACGTCCGGCCTGGAAACTACGTACATTTAAAGTTGTGATTCTATTGCAATTTCACCAAAATATTTCATGAGATCTCTTGGAAAATCAACTGTTAGAAATCAACAGTTCTTAAATCGGTGTGAATTGTTGACGGTTATAGACTGTGATATAATTCTTTGTTACAATTTTATCAGGACTTCAAGATATATTTGCCTATTTATTTTTATTAAACTGAAAGTTGATTTTGCATGAGATTAAGTAGAAAATAAAAGCAAACTTTCTTTCAAGTCCATTTCATTGAATTTCAAAAACAAAAGCTCTGATCAGTTCTTTGCTTCTAAAAACATATATAGTTATTATCTTGGACAGAACAAGACTTACTATTTTTAGGATAACCTTTGCGAAACTCCCCCCACCATATTCTGCTCGTTCATTTGGTTATTTAATTGATGGCAACAAGAATGCTTATTGGGTATGTATAACGAACTTCTCACCAAGTTGTAAGGGGATATGGAGAGATGAAGACGTTCAAAAGTTATATTAATATTTTTAACAGAAGAGTGTTTTATTTTCAAGTTGAAAGAGGGTCGTATTCTTTAACTTCTGAACTGTGCTATAAGAATGAGCTGGTAAATAAACATAAAACACCGTGGCAGGCTGTGCCCGCTTTCCCTGGTGGTCTGTGGGTGAACCCTGCGGTGTAGGAGGACAGGGGATGGCCTCGTCATCCCTCCCACCCTCACGCCTTCTGCCTGGGCACTCAGCAGCCCGATTCCAAAGGGAAGCCCAGCTCTGCAGGCAGCAACACTTTGTCAAGAACCATGCGTGCACAAAGACTTCTGGGCACCAATCCAAATACACTGTGATTAAAAATACAAACCACAACAGAACAGCATGGCCCTGTATAATGTATTACATTCTAGAACTCTCCAAACATGGAAAATTCCAACCAACATTTTTAGGAACTACATGGAATTGTCTTTATGTCACTTCCCAGAACCTCTTCATCGCTGTGTCGGTAATTCCAGACCACACTAACGTAGGTAGGTTGCTGATGTCTAGAGCTTTACCTGGACAGATGCTCTTCTTATAGCCTAATGTCCACTTATAAGGTGAAAATTCAAAACTTTTGGTGATTTACTTTCCCCATTTGAGTCTAAATAAAAATGTTCAGGCATATCTATTTAAATGTGGTGGCTTCCATAGAATCATGATTTTTAAAAAACCATTTCCTTCTTCTTTGCCTCTCCTTCTATTTCCTTTTCTTAGCTCAATTCGCATATGCTTTCTTGGCTAGAATAATTATCTTCAGATAAGTGACTTGCACTATTAATGGCACCATAAATCTGAGTTTGTATTAGTTTTTTATTGTAAAGAACCTCCTTTAACCATTGAGTGGGTGAGTAACGACTAGCTTAGGGTTGCAGCTGTCAAATTTGTGCAATTGGGGCAAAAATAGTTCCAATGATATGGCTTGAGATAAGTTTTTAAGAAGAGTGTTGAAAGAAAAAGAAGATCTTAATGGAAAAAAGCTACCATGAGGGAGTTTAATTTATTTTTGAATTCTAAAATCTTATATACAACCCAATGATTTTTTTCTCCTTTTTGTTATATTAGTCTGTGTTCATATAAATGTTTTAATCTTTAAAAAATCAGAATTAATTCATTGATGACCTTTATTACCAACCTTTTAATTTTGTCACCTTATTTATCAATTGGTTAAAAATAATGGTATTTATAGCACGTTTTGACCTCATAAAGAATACTGAATATATTTTGTAGAAGTATTGTAGGAATCCGTGAAAATACCAGGAAGTTAAGAATTCTACTCACAGGCCGGGCGCAGTGGCTCACGCCTGTAATCCAAGCACTCTGGGAGGCCCAGGCGGGTGGATAGCTCAAGGTCAGGAGTTCAAGACCAGCCTGAGCAAGAGCGAGACCCCGTCTCTACTATAAATAGAAGGAAATTAATCGGCCAACTAAAAATACATGCAAAAAATTAGCCGGGCATGGTGGCGCATGCCTGTAGTCCCAGCTACTCGGGAGGCTGAGGCAGAAGGATTGCTTGAGCCCAGGAGTTTGAGGTTGCT